>MKGJ01000205.1:4542-40244 GCA_002018255.1 Bretziella fagacearum | reverse complement strand
AAAAAAAAAAAAAAAAAAAAAAAAAAAAAAAAAAAGGAAAAAAATAAAAAAAAAAAAAAAAAAAAAAAAAAAAAAAAGGTACAAAAGTGTATTGTCCACTAGTAAGAATATAAATAAATAAATAAATAACCAGTCAAATGTGGTTTTCTTCAGAAACAAAATATACCCACAATGTTATTTGTTGCTTTCCTAGATGATGGTCTCTACAAGTCCAAGGCAAGGATGGGCTCACAGAAAGACTTCAAGGCTGAACAAATGCCGACAAGATGAACTTCGATACATGGCACATGCCGGTATTCTATTCAACTTATGGTTCATAAACCCCTGCTGGTAAAGAACTTGCAGAACCAATAGTAAATGCTCGAGCCCCAGGACCCAAGAGTAGACAAGAGGGGNGGGGGGGGGGGCAGAGAACGATATAAAAAGGAGATGGAAATGAACCAGAACCAAGAAGCAATGGCAACAACGGTGATTGCAGGCCACATACAACACAACACACACAACACAACACACAACACACACATACACATACACAACACAACACACACACACACACACACAACACAACACACACACTTTCACCAGACAAAAGACAAGTCAGGCGAGGTGAACCTCTCGGTGGTGTCTTTCTTGATATGTGTGGCCAAGAAGTCAACAAGATATTGATGGCAGTTTGTTCAACTGAATGTTCAAACTGATTTCAGCCCGCAATTTTTACACTGTATTTTTATTTACTGCAGTTCGGTATTGGGTCTGTAAGAAAATGAGGCCTGATATAGAGACAAGTTTCGAGGAGAGGCTGAGTGCATATGGGTTCTTCAAGTGGAAGAGACAACATTACAATAATGGGGAGAAATATTGAATTATATCAATACGAGCTAAATTTGTGTACAAGAGAAGCTTGACATTTGGGTCAATGTTTTATTTATAATCAGGTTATATTTAGCAAATACAATAAGGGTTAGGGTTTTTGGATGGATCCTTACGACGACCACGACCACGATGACAATGACAATGAATTACAAGCTACGAACCCCAATCCCCCCCCCCCCCCAAGATCTTATCAATATCAACATCTCCAAGATTGAATCTTCCATGATTGTTTCAAACTCTTATCGCTATTTTCATTTCCCAACACCTCACTCGCATCTCTCTCCCATCACCCGCTCTCCCATCACCCGCCGCCAAGCCATACTTATCTTGACTCATGTTGTTGACTTAATAAACAAAGAAACCTCATATATATACATACATACCCTCAAGGCCTAGCCAATCTCCTTCCACATCTCCTATCAGTTGGGCACCAAACTAAAGGGGCTCAACTCCTGATAAGAGCTGGCTGCATTCCAAGCGGGGTACATATCCCTTTGTACTATGCAACATGTTCTCCAAATTTGTGTAGTATCCATGTGAGCCGCTTGCCGGAAAGTCAATTAGAGAGAGAGAGAGAGAGAGAGAGAAGACACAGGCTGATCGAGGCACCTTATGGCCTGTGAGCGGGGGTGGCATTTTTTTTTCTTTTTTCGTTTTGGGTGACTTCGTGGAAGCATATGAAACTTCTACGAGGACTCGAATGTTGGGTTTTAGAAGTGAACGGGCCTTTTACGGAATATTATATCGGGGGTTGTTTTTGTTTTTATTTTTATTTTTTTTTCCCTACTAGAAACACACAGTCGGCATCGGGCACGGGGGGAATCCCGAGTCGGAAAGCTTTTTAATATTTGTATTTTTCATTCCCCCTTCAAAGATATATACAACACAAGAAAGAAACACAAGAGACACAGACACAACCTTGCCCCGTCCCGAGGCCCCTGGTGAGACATCATGGACGCTTATTCTGTATCGAGACATAACAGCGTAGAGGAGAAGGAATCATCGAGGCTTTATCAGGATCTTTTCGCTTTTCAGAGTCGATATTGCACCGAGACGGAATCTTTTTCCAACCAGCCGTCATTATCTGCAATCGTGGTGAGCCAAGGTTTACCCCGCTACCCTACTAGCCTTCCCTTCACCTCCTCTCCCTACCCTCATCCTCACCGCCAACTCACCCATCCCACTAACATCCACCCGCGCCTCTTTTCCTCCTCCTTCTCAAAAGGCCCAATATTCCCTCAAGACCGCCCGTCATATCGGCATCATTGGCGCTGGAATCTCCGGCCTCCGCACCGCCGATATCCTTTTATCTGCCGGCTTCCGCGTCACCATCCTCGAGGGTCGCTCGCGCATCGGCGGCCGCGTCCACCAACAGGTTTTCCACTCGGGTCACACCGTCGACATGGGCGCCAACTGGATCCACGGGACGGCGGGGAATCCGATCTATATGATTGCCAAGGAGACGAGGACGACGTGTTCGGGCTGGGAGGCTACGGCGTTTGCTGCAGGGGCCGATGGTGGGGAGTTGAGTGAGGGGGAGAGGACTGAGGCGGCCGATATCATGTGGGGGATTATTCAGGATGCTTTTGCGGTTTCGAATTCTGGGGCGGGCAAAGGGGTGGAGGATGGGGGTATTCCGGCGGAAAAGAGTCTGTGGGATTACTTTGAAGAAGAGGTGCCCAAGAGGATTGTGGACAGTGGTGATTGTGAAATGAGGAAGAGGAGGTTGGTGATGGATATGGCGGAGGGATGGGGGGCGTTTATCGGGTCGCCGGTTAAGCAGCAGAGCTTAAGGTTTTTTTGGTTGGAGGAGTGTTTGGAAGGAGGTGAGTAAAATGACAACTCACAAGTAATGTGTAATGTGTGGTGAACTGATGGACGACTGGCTGCTGACATGTAGTTAGAAAACCTCTTTGTCGAGGGAACTCACAAGGCAATCATGGCCACTATTGCCAAACACGCCCTAGACAAAGCCGACATCCGCCTCGAGACCATTGTCAACCAAATCACCTACCGATCCACCACTGATGATCCATCAACTCCCATCATTGTCACCACTCTCTCCGGAGAAACCTTTGGCTTTGACGATCTCGTTGTCACTACTCCCCTTGGCTGGCTCAAAAAGAACCAATGTGCCTTTTCCCCGATGCTGCCCCCGCGAATGGCCACGGCCATTGACTCTATCAGCTACGGATGCCTGGAAAAAGTATACATTTCATTCCGGGGAGCATTCTGGCAGGAGAAGGATCCACAGGGTGGGATCAAGTCAACCTTGGCGGGATTCTCTCAGTGGTTGGCGCCAGAGTATGCCGAGAGGACAAACCCCAAGAAATGGGGACAAGAGATGATTGAGTTGGCATCCTTTGGGGAGTTGGATGCTCATCCGACTTTGTTGTTTTACATGTATGGCGAACAGTCCAAGTATATCACGAGTACTCTTGCTACTCTCTCTGAGAAGGAACAGCATGACTTTTTGATTACCTTCTTCATGCCCTACATCTCCCGACTGCCGCGGTATGACCCTGCATACCCTGATTGTGAAATCACCAAGTGTCTGGCTTCGTCATGGTTGACAGATGACTTGGCAGGGAATGGAAGCTATGGGAACTTCCAGGTAGGGTTGGTTGAAGGTGATAAGGATATCGAGACGATGAGGGAGGGAATTCCCGATGGAGGATTGTGGTTTGCCGGAGAACATACGGCACCGTTTGTGGCGGTGGGGACGACAACTGGGGCGTATTGGAGTGGAGAGGCGGTGGCGAAGAGGATAACGGAGAAGTATGCGGCTTAACGAGGGCACGGTAGGAGGAAGAGGGAAAAAGGGAAAAAGGGAAACAGGGGAAGAGGGAAAGAGGGAAAGAGGGAAAGAGGGGAAGAGGAGGCTCATGGAGTAAATAGATGGAGATGATGAAGTCATGATGTTGTGGTTAAATTATAAATAAACAGGAACAGTAGTGAAAACAAAGCTTGGTAATTGGAAAGACATCGTAAAACACATGAATTGAGAAAAAAAAAAGCCAATACATTCCCATCTACAAATCGGCCAATGTCTTGAATGCCGGGCGAACTACCTTGTTGACCGTCGTGGATCCATCGGCCGCCTGCGTCTTTACCTCAATTGTTGGAGGGGGACTGACCTTGTTGAAGGAAGAAGTCCGGGCACTTTGATACGGATCGAGCTAGAGAAGGTGTATGTTGGTTAGCTTTGGTCTTTGAGGGATGGAGGATGGGAGGAGGATACTGGGTCTGGGTGACACGATTGATAGAAAGGGACTGATAGCAAACTTGATTCTTCTAATCAGATCTCCCACTATCTCATCATACCGTCATACCGTCATACCGTCATGTCAACCTGTCACCAAACTCACCAACCAACTCAAGAAACGTACCGAAAGCAACGAAACAAAGTAAAGCCCCACGAAAACCACCAAATTCCCCCAAACCCCCCCTAAACTGAACCCCCAATCATTAACCTCCCCCCCCTCAACGCCCTTCCCTCCAAGTCTTTGCCCCTTTGTACTAACAAACACCTCCCCCGGCGTCCCCTTATCCGCCAACTTGACCGCACTCAATATCGCCGCGGCCAACGCCGACGGGTTCGCACCCTGGACTGTATCGATGACGCGCCCACAGTGGAAGATTTTAAAGGTGGGCATGGCGCGGACGCCGAGGGAGGAGGAGATGGATTGTTGGGTGTCGACGTTGATTTTGGCAAAGGAGATTTTGCCGGGGCGGGAGTGTTGGGTGGAGAGGGATTCGAATTTGGGGGCAATTATTTTGCAGGGGCCGCACCAGTCGGCGTAGACTAAGATGTGGGTTAGTATGTGAGGAGTGGAGGAGGAGGAGGAGGAGACAAGAGAGGAACTGACAGTCGGCGATGACGACGTTGTGGGTCTTGAGGAGGGTTTCCCATTGGGAAGAGGACTGGATATGGACGACAGTCATCGTTGGCGATTGTCTGTAGCGACGATGATGGTTTATTAGTGGCTTGAAAAGGTCGCGGTATCTCGACAATAGATTGTATATCTTTTGGTCGCAAGATGGGGGGGGGGGGGCAATTCGCAATGCGCTGCGACAACGACGACGTCACAAGTGTAGGTGGCCAGACCCACTATTTGCCTATTCTAGATAGATAGTATTAGTCAGCGGGTTTAACCAGGGTTTATACTGTATGTTCATTAGGGTTTTCCGGCGGTGAACATTCTGCCAGGTCAATGATCTTGACACCGCCTTTTTTTTTTCCACAGGCGCAATTCTTCTGAATGGTGGTGGTTGTACCAAGTGGGATCAATCACGATTTGATGGGGTTTGCTCAATTTGATTGATACCGCTTAACCAAGAATTTCAACAAGAAAAATGACAGATAGAGTTGAAAACGACCGCTCTGCCAAGGTTCGTCTGCATCTGTTGCATCAGTCACTCCCCTCGTAAAGTAAGTTCTCCGGTTAACACCCCGCAAGCGCAGCAAAACCTCCCACGAGGGCATCACCGATTACACCAAACCCACCAGTCGCATTCGCCCCATTGAAGGCGGCCGCCAATGGACAATCTCCGTTGCTCTCCCAGGCAGCGTCCTTGAAGAGTACGTTCCCCCTCTCTTACATCTCTCTAATCCCAACTAACATCAACTACACACTCTAGCACACGCACCACCGACCAACAAGTAGCTCTCCCCGGCCGCATCGGCCGCGCCCTCGCTCTCCACAACATCGACGAAGTGATCCTCTACGACGACACCCCCGCTTCCAAACGCCCCTCCCACATCGACCCCAAATCCTACACTGCCGACACCGACCCCATCCACTTCCTCAGCCACGTCCTCTCCTACCTCGAGACCCCCCCCTTCATGCGCAAAGCCCTCTTCCCCCTCCACCAAAACCTCCGTCTCGCCAGCAAGCTCCCTTCTCTCGATATGCCTCACCATCCGCACCCAGCCGAATGGATCCCCTACCGCGAGGGCGTCACGCTGCCCAAGAAGAGTAAATCCGGTGCCACCCTCGTTGATGTCGGCTTAAAGGATCCCGTTACTTTGCCCGATGCCATACCCCCGGCTACGCGGGTTACCGTCGTCATGGACTCGCCGACTTCTCCTGCGCGGGCTATCCACCCCACGGATCCCCGGGTTAACGGTGGCTACTACTGGGGGTTTTCGATCCGTCGGGCCAAGGGGATTGGTGCTGTGTTTACCGAGTCTCCGTATGAGGAGGGGTACGATGTGTCAATTGGCACGTCGGAGCGCGGGAAGCCGGTGCACCGGGCGGTTCAGAATGGGAATTTGGATTTCAAGCATTTGCTCATTGTGTTTGGTGGGCTCAAGGGTATCGAGTATGCGGTGAGTAATGATGAGGATCTGGCGAGTGTAGATATTACGGGGAGTAAGGCCAAGGAGTTATTTGATCATTGGGTTAATGTGTTGCCGGGGACGGGAAGCCGGAATATGCGGACAGATGAGGCCATGTTTATTGGGTTGACGGCTTTGTCAGCATTATGGGCGCAGTAAAGTAAAATAGGCAGGATGGTTGTGATATATCCAAATGTAGTGTACCAACAAGGGGGTGCACAATTTGCTCAAATTAGGTAGTTATTCAAATTATCATTAATTGCTTAGTCATAGTCATTAGATGCATGCATAAAATATGCCTACTACACATCGCCTCCCCTTCTTCTACTTCCTCCCCTCCTTTGTTTACGATTTCACCTTGTTGATCGTCTGCGTAAACGAGTTCATGTTATCATTGTAACCTGCGATATCCACTCCGTCTCTCGTCACCATCGCCTTACTCCCAATAGTATTCAAATTCCATACCGACACCTTGGCTCCCCTATTCCCCTCTTGGATATCAAAGATCCTCGCCTGGCATCTTGCACCTGCCCCCTCTGCGCTACATTCGGTACTGTAGTTGTTAAAGAACGAATACAATCCAGCGCCAAGGACAACCACGTCCTTTGACCGCAAAACACGCAAGGCCCATGCCATCTCACACGGCGCCGCGTCACTCCGATACTTGCAATCGCTGGCAAAATCCGGGTCAGACATATTTTGGATCACCGGGAACGGCTTCGACGCAGGCGGGTTGGGCTGGAAATACGGAGTCTCAGATTGGATGAGGCCCATGTAGACATCGCGAGTGTCGGCCAGCTGATATTGGTACAACACGTGGTGTTCGGATCCAGACCCAGAGATCCAGATACGACCGTCTGTAGATTCAATGAGAATGCCGCGGCCAGCGTAAATGGTGATTTGGGTGTAATTCTGGTCCTCAAGATCATGATCCGAGACCCAGATCCAGCAGTTCTCGTGGTAGAGACCAGAAGCAGACTTGGTAATATGCAGGCTAGTGTGTGCAGCTATGCACTTCTTGTTGATTTCATCCGAGCCCAATGTCGTCGGGCATTCACCGAGCAAAAGATCAGACCCAGCGAAGCCACCGACCCGGACATGAACATCCCAGATTCCAGAAGGCGTCGATGGAGAATACAAGTTGTATTCAATCAACTTGGCTCCAGGGCAAGGACCTCGCGTGGAAACGACCATGTCAGACCACTCGATGCGGCCGCGGTCACCGGGCTTCCCGACCTGGACAACCGGGTACGGATTCTCAATGTCCTGGAACTTTTCACCGTATCCAAGAATGACGCTGGCCAAAGCCTCGCCAACAATCTTGGCACCGGCAGGAATAAAGACAGTGTCAGTGACAAGATATGTTCCGGCATCGACAAAGACGATACAGTCGCCCCGAGAGGCAACGTCGGCAAGGAGGTTGTTTAGAGCTAGAGTGTCGTCGGTCTTGCCGTCGCCTTTGACGCCGTAACTACGGGCCGAGATAAACTGAGACGCCGAGTAAGTTTCATAGTGAGGCTTTGACCGCTCGTAGTATTTGCCGGTAGCGGGATCCAGAAGCTTTGACGGCGGGTCTTCATAGGTGGGATCTTGTCCGATGACTTGACGGGGGCCACTGGGCGTGTACGAGTTTCCCTAGATGCTGTTAGTCGGTTGAGCATACTGTTGAGTCTGCTTTAATCAGCTGGCTTACATTCAAATAGCCTTTCAACTTGGTCTTGGCATCACCACCAGCAACCACAGTCTCACCTCTATTGACTATAATCTTTGGCGTGCCGGAAAACACCGAGTTCTCCACAAACAACGACCCGGCCTGTGGATTCTCCTTGGTGCTGCCATACGTAGCCACAATCGCCTCGGCAACGTCCACAAACTCCGAGTCCACAATAGACAGCGATCCAGTACTAGCCGCTGCCATCTGGACCCCCACCGAGCAATTCTTCACACTAAGACTCTTGTATGTCCAACTCCAGTTCCATCCTTGCTTCACTGCCGTCTGTACTCCGGAAAACGACAAGTTCCGCGCCGTATACTGCTGGTTATTGAACTCTGCGCCGACCCTGCCACCCTCGAAGATTAAATCACCAATATACCCACCGGAGCCGGCTTCAATAACGAGCCCGGTATGGCTAGTGTCTGCCCCCGCGGGCATCCGGAAGACGATATTGTTTACTGACGTCGCCTGCGAAGACGGCCAATGCAAAGCCACAGCCGGCGCCGAAGCAGGAATCTCGGTTGTATCAAGCACCAAATTCCTCACCTGCCGGAAAAACATATTCACCGCCTTCCACGCCAACGTCTCATTGATATATGGATTCCCATCAAGCAACCCCGCCGTAACCGCCTCCTTGGAAAAGTTTGCCGCCGCTTTAATCACCGGCAAGTCCGTCGGATCTCCAATGATTTGCGTATAAAAGTAATCCACAATCGAGTTGCTAACCTTGTAGGTCCCTGCCGGGAAGTACACCACCGCTGGCGTCACAGTGTTGCCCAGGCAGGTCCAGGGGCCACAGCGGCCGCCGGAGGAGATGGCGCGGTTGATGGCGGCCGTGTCGTCTGTTTGGCCGTCGCCTTTGGCACCGTAGTCATGGACGTTACGGAAGACGGTGTAGTTGGGGTCTGAGTTGAAGGAGGAGAGACCTTGGTGGGGGATATCTTCCATCCAGTAGGCGGTGGTGGTTGGCAGTTGACTGGCGGTGGTAACCAGGACCGCAAAGGGAGTCCAGCGCATGGTGAAGGTGATGGAGGAGTTCGTGATGATTGTTAACGAAAGACTACAGAAGAAAAGAAAGGGTTTGATTCTCTGATGATGATGATGATGATCACGACGGCCGGTATCGTCAAAGGCTATACGGCAAAAGTTCTAATAAGGAAAGAACCCACGTATGAAACCCATAAAGAGCAACTACCTTTTGTTATTCAGAAATAGGGCCTTCCTTCCCTATTTGTTTGCTTTCTATAAATCGTGATATTGTATACACCGTATGCACACAGGTATATATACTGTGTGTCTTTTGTTCTTTGGATGGTCAGGAATCTCTCGCAATTTGCTTATGCCTAGCTAGATTCCTTGGATTTCTGGGGAGGGTGGCTTACAAGGGGGAGTGTAGAGGGGTGAGTATTACTATAGATGGAAAAGGGTGTAGAAGGGAGAAAGGAAGCATGGAAGTATAGAGGGAAAAGATGCGGTGATGATGATGTAGGACGAACGGGAAGGGCCAAGATGGATAGAGGCTTGAAGGTGATTCATGGGAAAGATTTAGATGTCGGTTTGGTGTACAGAGATGTAATGTCCCTTCCGGTTAGTTTGTGTTCTACAAACATATAAATCCAAAAGAAAAAGATACCATACCCCCCCTCTCCGATGTCCTACCCTGTGTTCACATGAAATCCATGCGCAAAGAGACATTGTGTACCTTTTTTAGCAGCTTTCCATATAAAAGGATTATCGGATTATCCATAGCAGATGAATCTTGGTATGACGCACGGCACAGACCAGTAGTCCGCTCCGCGGTTGATACCTACAATGCTATGTGACCTTCATTCACCGCATCACACTTTTTGGAATTAGCATGTCCTTTCCCTTGACACTTCTCGTCATTCTTCTTCATCTTGAAATTTACACAGAGTGACCCGCACGGTGGCCCCTGGAATGAAAACTGCGTAGAAACATTTATCAAAGGATGATTTTAATTTGATTTTGATGAGAATGCGTGTAAGTGGGATCGACAAGTGATCCGCAGCTGGATTTAGCCGCAGGGTTTTTATGTTAGGGTTATTTATATCCAATACATTGCATATCTATCAAACATCAGCAATCCAATAAACCAACAATCTAGTCCCTTGCCGGAGACGCACTACTCCTCGGTGATCTCTCTCGCCGACTACTCCGATCTCCCCGGTCTCTGTCTGATCTATCGGACCGCCTCTCCATCCCCCTGGGTCTATCCCCATCCCCCCGATCCTCACGATGATGGTCTCGGCCTCTATCTCTGCGATTCTCACAATCTCTTTCCTCATGTTCCCTCTTCACGCCGTCCCTTTGTGATGACCGTCTATCACCGCCACGGTCCTGGTCTCGCCCATACTCTCGATCCCTATCCCGTCTATCCGACCGATCGCGATCGCGGTCACGCTCTCTACGGTCACTCCTCCGCCCATCCTCCCGATCACGCCTCCGCGGACTGGACTCCCTCGAATCCCGACTCCGACTGCGATGTCTCCGACTCCGATGCTGGTGTCTATGTTCTCGTCCCCTCTCCCTCTCCCTCTCCGTCCCTTTCCCTTTCCCTTTCCCTTCCAACACCCCCCTCTTCGCCATCGCCTGCAAAGTCGCTTGCTCCTGCATCCTGATAGCCAACAACGGATCATCTCTAATCTTGGCCGCAATATCCTTTGCATTCTCCGCCGCATTGCCCGAACTTGACAAGAAGGAATCTTGTGCGGCGTCTTTTATAAGCTTTTGGTTATCGTTGCCAATAAGGACTTTCTCAATGGAGCGCTTGCCGAGGAGGAAGGCCTCTTGTTCTTCGCTGGTACCGGCGGTGCCGTTGTTGGGACCTTGGTACATCCAGTCGACGCGGTCGATGCGTTTGCGGCCTCCGGCGAGTTCTAGTTGGCGTTGGACTTCTTCTTTGGCGCGTTCCTCTGTGAAGAGGTATTAGTATATAGGTTGACGGGCAATATTGGACATGCAGGAGGGGGGACGTACCTTTGATTTCTTGGATACGCTGTTGAGTTTTCTTGCGCTCATTTAGAGCCTTTTGTTCTTCATCGTACCGCCTCGCCTGATTCTTCAGAAGTGAGGGGTGGAACGACTTTTTCAAGTTGAGATCGCCGCCACCCATTGTGAAGATTGGTGTATATAGATGTTGAGGTTGTGAAAGATTAGGATGGGTTATATCGTGGGCTCGTCGGTTATAGGTGGTTTTTATCGTGATCGCGGGAATATAAAGTATCAGTCAGTAGTATTGATGCGACATAAAACTCGATGAAAATATGAATGCAAATGACGACTTTGTGTGTTGTGTGTCGTTGGTAATTGATGAGGCTCAAAGTTCGTGTTTCCTAATGTGATGCCTCTCTCAGCCTTTTCTGTAGCCTTGGCTTTTTAGTGGTCTAAAGAATCATGGGTTAAAATGGCTGTAGTGTTAGGGTTATTTATAATTAGTTACTTGAGAAGCTAACCGAGGAGCTTAAAACGGCAACCAGGACAAGGAAGCAGCTCAACCTCCTATTCTTTTATAAGTTGTTACCAAAATAAGCAACTACAAAAACACTGCCATTTTCCCGACTGACAGCTGCCGATAGCTGCCGACATCAGCCGCCGACAGCCGACAATGAGTTCTCCAAGCATCTCTCCAATTTGATGGTTGCCGGCTACATTACCGTTGATCCGAGACGATATTATGGAATTGGAATACAGGCAAAAAGTGAAACCAAGAATGTTACAGTTGACGACGTACTTGCATTGACCAAATTCTTCTTATTATTGTATTGTCACGATGATTTCGCCGGCACTTTTGCGACAAACACCCCGGGCAATAGTCAATCCTTTGCGCCCCCGACGCTTGGCTCTATTGACGTCATTATCACAGACTACTACTACCCGAGCCATCTACCGTCAACTATCAACTACCATGACTTGTCGAAAAACAGCGACAGATAATTTTCAGCTTATACCAGAGAGCCAGAAAGCAGGAGCCGCGGAAGACGCACTGTATGAGACACAACTCAAACAAGTCCGCGACTGGTGGAACTCTCCGCGTTTTGCGGGCATCCAGAGACCATATAGCGTCGAGGATGTCGTTTCTAAAAGAGGTTCGCAAAGCCAGACGTACACTAGTTCAGTCATGGCCCAGAAGCTCTTCAACCTTGTCAAGGAACGATCAGCCAGTGGACAGCCCATCCATACCAGCAAGTTACTTTCTCAACCAACTCCATAGACTGAGAGCTAACACCCCCGTACCTGTCCAGTGGGCGCCATCGACCCCGTGCAAATGACCCAACAAGCCCCCAACCAAGAAGTCCTCTACATCTCCGGCTGGGCCTGTTCTTCCCTTCTCACCACCACTAATGAAGTCTCCCCCGACTTCGGCGACTACCCCTACAACACCGTCCCTTCACAAGTGCAACGCCTCGCCAAAGCCCAATCTATGCACGACCGCAAACAATGGGATGCCCGGCGTAAGATGTCCGTATCAGAACGTACAAAGACACCATATGTCGACTTTTTACGGCCGATCATAGCCGATGGAGATACCGGACATGGCGGGTTGTCGGCAGTGTTAAAGCTGGCCAAGCTGTTTGCTGAAAATGGGGCAGCGGCCGTGCATTTTGAAGACCAGGCGCACGGCGGGAAGAAGTGTGGGCATCTGGCAGGCAAAGTGCTGGTGCCGACGGGCGAACACATCAAACGGCTGGTTGCGGCGAGGTTCCAGTGGGATGTCATGGGGACGGAGAATCTGGTGATTGCTAGGACGGATTCTGAAAGTGGGAGGTTATTGACCAGTGCAGTGGATATTCGGGATCATGAGTTTATACTTGGAGTGGCGGATGAATGTGTGGAGCCGTTGGCGGAGACGATACAAGCTATGGAGGCAATGGGGGCCTCTGGGGGTGAGATTGATGCTTTTGAGACTGAATGGACCAAAAAGACATCCCTAGTGACGTTTGATGAAGCTGCCATAGCCCACATGACCCGTCACAACGTCCCACAGGCCTCGATCGATCGTTACCTTTCGACCGCCCGCGCAAATCCGAATATTGGAATTTCAAAGCAGAGACACCTGGTGCAGGAGTTTACGGATACGCCAGTGTATTTTAATTGGGATGTACCGAGGACTCGGGAAGGGTACTATCATTTCAAGGCGGGAATGGAAGCAGCCACCAAGAGAGCTATGGCCTATGCGCCGTATGCGGATATGCTGTGGGTCGAGACCGGAGACCCAAACGTGGGAATCGCCACAAAACTAGCCCGGGAAGTTCGCGCAGTCTTCCCCGGAAAACCACTGGTCTACAACCTTAGTCCCAGCTTCAACTGGATGGCCCACGGTTTCACGGATGAAACGCTCAAGTCATTTATATGGGATCTAGCCAAGGAAGGGTTCGTACTGCAGTTGATTTCGCTGGCAGGACTCCATAGTAATGCTACGGCAACGACAGAACTATCCAAGAGGTTCAAGGAAGAGGGGATGTTGGCGTATGTGGAGTTGGTTCAGAGGAGGGAGAAGGAGATGGGGTGTGAGGTCTTGACGCATCAGAAGTGGAGTGGAGCAGCGTACATGGATGCGATTATGGGGGCGATTCAAAGTGGGAGTTCGAGTAGTCGGAGTATGGGAAGTGGGAATACGGAGGGGCAGTTTTAAGGCAGATATAATAGATTTGCTTTTTATATGTTGATTTTATCGTGTGCTATCAAAATATCGTGATGTGAAGTGTAGTTCAACCTTTGGTAATTTCCATTTTCATTTTTCATCCAACAGGTCTTTATCGATAAACAACCCTAACCAACACTAATCATTTAACCCTGGTAACCAAGCTCTAAGCTTGTCTTTACAAATAAGCCAAGCCGGCCAGATCAAATAACGTCACCATTAATCCTGGATCGCAAAATATATCCAGAAACACAACTGTTGTTTTTCGCTTTCACTCACTTCATCTTGTTTGATAGTTCTTTCAATATCCGATACATTCACTCAAAATCCACGACTACTTCATACATATATCTACAGCCCCGCGGGCCCCGCTTGCTGTCCATTGTTCGCCAAGATGTCTGATGACGATTTCATGCAAGAGTCCGATGAGGAGGAGTAAGTGCACCTAGCAAATTGTCAGTCATCGAGACGATTGTTCTGACTGATTCTTTTGTGACTTTTAGATACGACTTTGAATATGAAGAGGAAGATGATGAGGAAAGTGGCGATGTCGATATCGAGAACAAATACTACAACGCGAAGCAGATTAAGCAAACGGACCCGGCGGATGCCATAAAGGAGTTCTTGGAGATACCGGGGTTAGAAGAGGAGAAGGGAGATTGGGGATTCAAAGGGCTGAAACAGGCCATCAAGACGGAGTGGGTATTGGGAAAATACAAAGACGTGAGCATTAGAAACTTGGTCTTTTTTTTTTTTGTCATGTTCAAGCTAACAAAACTACACCAGGCTGCGGATCACTACGCTGAACTACTCACCTACGTCAAATCTGCCGTCACCCGCAATTACTCGGAAAAGTCCATCAACAACCTCCTCGACTATATCGAAAAGACAAACGCTACACCTGAGGCTGCCGAAATCATTCTCAAATTCTACATTCTAACTCTCGACAGCTTCCAAAGCACCAACAACGAACGTCTTTGGCTCAAGACTACCATCAAATACGCCAAGCTTCTCATCGACCGCAAGGACTACATCAAGGCGCAACCCATTATGAAACAATTGCACAAGGCGTGTCAAAAGGATGATGGCTCAGATGACTCAGCAAAGGGGACATATGCGATGGAAGTGTTCTCGTTGGATATCCAATTGAACTCGGCGCTTAATAATAATAAGCAGCTCAAGAGTCTCTACGAGCGCGCCCTAAAGGTCCAGTCCGCGGTGCCGCATCCCAAGATCATGGGTGTCATCCGTGAATGCGGAGGCAAAATGTACATGTCGGAGGAAAACTGGACTAATGCGCAATCCGACTTCTTTGAGTCTTTCCGCAGCTACGATGAAGCTGGCTCCCTCCAGCGCATTCAAGTCTTAAAGTACCTACTGCTGACAACCATGCTGATGAAGTCCGACATCAACCCGTTTGAATCACAAGAGACGAAGCCGTACAAGGATGACCCGCGGATCGTCCCCATGCGGGAACTCGTCGATGCCTACCAACGGGATGACGTCCATGCTTTCCAGGCTGTCCTGGACAAGAATCAGGATATCCTGGAGGACCAGTTCATTGCGGAGAACATGGACGAGGTGACGAGGTACATGCGGATCAAGGGTGTGCACAAGGTGATTGCACCGTATATGTGTATGCGGATGGAATCGATAGCTACAACGTTGAAGATTCCAGTGGCGGAGACGGTGGATATCATTGGGTTTTTGATTTCGGGGGGGAAGATTAAAGGGTTGATTGATGAGGAGGCGGGGACGTTGCGGATGGAGATGGAGGATGAGGGGGAGGAGGAGGAGAGGTTGAGAGGGGTGATGGAGTTGGGGGCAAATGTTGAGAAGTTGGTCACCGGGGTGGTTACCGAGGTTTGGGTTGGGCGGGATGCGGGGTTGGTGGGGGATGAAGCTGGAGAAGGGTTTGTGGGAGGGGGAATAGGGGAGGGGAGAGGACATGTTTGAAGGGTGTTTTTGAAAGGGTAGAGAATGAATTATGACTAATGATGGTTTTTGCTTTGTGTAACGGGGGAGACTATGAAGAAGCGATTATGATGTCATGGTTGGGGTTTGTTAGTCTACGTGATGGTGTGCGGGATTGAGGACAAAATCAACTCGGCAATTGGGCAAAGTAAGTAATTCAAACGGCTATCCGATCCCAACGACATGGCGAATATGTCTGTAGAGCAGCTGTTAATGCTTTTCGTACAAGATGTACGGGGTGTGAGGAAAAGAAACAATCTTGATTACCCTTCTTCTTTGGAATTCCTTTGGGGTTCACATTGGCGGTTGCCGATGTTCGGCCTCCTAGAATCCTGTAACCCCATTGTAAAGGGATCCATCTGCCAGTTTGCTCCTCTTCTCCTCGGCTCCAAGCACGCCACGGAGGCTCATCATCCGTATTTTTGGTTAGGCTCTCCTCGCCTCTGGACATGACATCACCACCTCTACCCAACCGATTCCACCTTGCAGGTATCGGAAGAAAAAAGAAGGAGAAAAAAAAAGATATATCCTAATTTGTCACTTGATCGTCATCATATTATCTGTCTTCATCTGCCATCTGACCCTGACGGGCCGATGAGATGAGATGACTGAAGACGGGCGGATATTGGAATGTGTGGAAGTTGAGAGAATCATGGGAGGGGAACGGTGGCTCCAGACTGGCGGGATATCTAGGTAGGGTGGTCGGGCAATGGTCGGGAAAGAACTTCATAGATGAGGATAGGATTGGGGGTATGGGCTTGTCCAACCTCACAGGGCAAATATGAGAATGTTCAGTCTGACGGTGCTTGTGTGGAAGCCTAACTTGTGGTTTCATACTTCGTACTGATTGTGCAACCCGTTGGTTTGGCGCAGGGTAGAAAAGAGATTTAGTGGTGTCATCGAGGTAATGGAGGGGGAGAGGCGGGGGTATTTGGGAGGTTCAGAGGATAGATGAGGAGATTGAAGATTGAAAAAGGTGGGTGGAGACAAGACAATTGTGGATTTGAAAAGATGTTGTTGCCCCTCTTTGAGGTGGTAGTGCCTATCGTTCTCTCCGTTTGTGCAGAAAGAACGGTGAGTTTTCTTGTTGGTTGATATAATGGAAATGGTAGGCCGTTCTTCGGGAGAGATGTGAAGAGAAAGTTATAGAACGGGTGATGAGGTTGGGTTAGGCTCAGATGGTGGCGGCACGTAGGAGTGATTATTACCGTGATGGGGTAAAGAGTCTAGAGGGGGATCAAGTTAGTAGAAATCCATATTAGGCTGTTCCTTTGTGTCAATATCTACCATGGCCTTGTGTGTGTGTGTGTGTGTGTGTGAGTGTGTGTGAGTGTGAGTGTGAGTGAGCCATGTACCAACACCACCCACCACTATCACCATCTCCCATCTTTGTTCTTTTTCCTTCCTCCTCCCTCAATCAATTCTCATTACCACCCCCCATAAATGCAACCATTGGGCACAGACCTTTTGTTTAATCATCTCTTCTCCTCGTTTGTCTGTGCAACTTTTGCTTGCCTGCCTGTGCTGGTGTTCTGTGGATGCCGTACTGTGGGGTGAGATCTGCCCATCATCACATGCATTAAATCTCCGCCGCAAATGTGACGTGACGAGCAGGGCAACCGACCAACCAACGGTATAGACGAGTAGAGGAAATGAAAGAATGAAAAGAGAGAGAGAGAGAGAGAGACAGAAAGAAGGCTGAGAGTTTGGGATATTTTCGAGTTGATAATTTTGACGAGGCTACGATTTATATGTGGGTATCATTAGTAATTTTTGATTTTGTAATTACCCAATTAAGAAGTAAGGCATTAAGATTAAGATCTTAGTAATTATTGTGAGAAAATGACTGTGACTTCCGATTTCAAGTACATCTCGTTTCATCTGATGCTTGCTTGCCTTACGCAGTCACCTGCCATAGATTTAGATGAGATGTGGGTCTGACGTTTGAAGAATCACACAATTTGGCGGCAGCGCTCGATGATGTCACGGGATTGGTTCTTCACAAGGAAAGCATAGGGCATAACTATAGGGCATAACTATAGGGCATTACTATGGGGCATAAATATAGGGCATAAATATAGGGCATAAATATAGGGCATAACTATTGGTGCTGATGTTGGTGCTTTGTTATAGGCTTTAGTTAGGTTGGGCCCTGATTTGCATTGCAATACCCTCATCCAACCAAGTTCACCTTTTTGATTAAACCCGTCGATATCAGAAAATTCAGTATTATTTCCGGATCGACCCTCTATCTCCCCCGCCGCCCCCTCAATCCAACAAATGATTCAATCAATCTTCCATCTTCCAGGGCCTTGTGCCTTGCGGACCTCCTGGCCACTTTTTTGTTCCAGGCCTTGGATTTCATAATTATAATTCAAAACCATGGCGCAAAATAAAAGCTTGAGACCAACATTATTATAGGCTTGGCTTCATAAACTTAGTTTTATTTAATCTTTTTTCTTCTTCTTAAACTTTGGGTCGCTCATCCCGAAACGAACGAGTGTTGCTAGACGAAGAACACACATTTTACGCACAGATGTATTCCATTGCATTGCTTCAAATTTAATCATTTTGTGGCTGCCTATGCGCTAATTGAATATTCTTCAAGTACCTTTACTTTCTCTTCTTCTTCTTCTTGTTCCTTTTCTTTTAATTCTTTGATTCTCAGTCATCGCTTTGCTGTGCTCTGGAGCACGCAACACAGCACCCGTTCTCCATCTCTCGCTCGATACATCCGATCTTTTTCCCCGCGATTTCGAAATTCAAATCCATCGTTACATCCGCTTTCTGTCGCGATACTCCTCCAGTCATTTACACGATCCGACCAACCCGAACGGCCTTCTCCTTTCTCTGCCCTCAACATTGTCCATTCCTCGTCACACAGCACCGTTGCGCGCACACTCATGTATCTCAGATGACACACCTCTCAATAACAGACCGTTTGGGTCGTCCACCGTCAATATCACAGTCTGGATCCACGAAATTCCCCGAAGCTCACGCCCAAAATGAAAAGATGATCAAGAACAAATCGTCTGCAGCTGCCAGACCACCGCTTCTCAACCAACCTACAGACATTGAGCTGAAGGACTCTGAGGTGGCACGCAAGCTACAACTTTACGGAATCGCCAGTGCTTTACGAACCGGGAAATGCCCTTCGGTAAGTAAACATACTCTCATTCCCATGTATCACGAAAACGCAGATACGCATACTTGCATCAAAATCTCATCAGAGATCGCCATATGGCTTGCAGTCAGCCATTACACAAGCCACCAGCCACTACACAAGCCAATATCTGTTTATATCCCTTTTTTTTTTCCCTCATTCTTTTTTTCCTCATTCTGTTTTTCCTACCCACTGTCTCTTGTCCCTCATCATGCACGCGCATTCAATATTGCCCAAATCCGTTTAATATTGATTTAACCTGCCGCGCATTCTTATGCGCTGTTTCTATATCTTTAAATGTGCCACATTATGGCATATATGCTTTGCCGCCTTGATGTGCCTACGATTCAATATTATTGGAATATGCCAATTGGTCTTGAAATTAGAAGGAATCAAACCCAGTGTGCTAGTGCTTGGGCGGGAGCCGCCTTTTGATGGAGAAAGGAGCGATCTGTTTCCTCTATAAATTCCCTGTCACATGAATTCTTTTTTTTTCTTTTTTTTTTTTTCTTTTCTTTACCCAGATTCACATTTCACCTTCACATTTTTTTCACAATTCACATCAGATGAAAAAAATTGCAGCCTCGTCATTCAGCCTTTTATATTGGCTCTTGTTTTTTTTCTTCTTTTTTTTTTTCTCTCTAAATCTCTAATCGATATTCAACCAAGACTAACCACTACTACATCTCTCTAGAACGACCAAATCGACGTTGCCATCAACTCTATCCTCTCCCAGAAAATCATTCGCAAACCTCCCCCCTGTGTCTCTCGCGATGGCCGAATCTTAATCAAGGATCTCTGCGCGCTGGTTCGCTCAGCCCAAATGCTGCTACTATCCAAGAACGAAGGCAACCTTCTTCAGGATACCTACTGGAACCTTCGCGGTGTTCATCTACACGATGTGCGCATTCCGGAGCGTCCCGTCTCCCGCTCTGCCAGCGGCTCTGATCGTGTTCAGGCCTTGAGAGCACTTCACATGGTTGCTAATGTCGTCGTCACCAATGGCCAATTTCGCAAGCTACGTACGTTCAACGCCCCAGCTCGTTCTTTCTTGTTCATGTCTCGCATTTCTAACATCAACTCCCAACCTCCCTTGCATATAGTCAAAGATGCTGGTATCCTGTTCCGAGACATGGCTTCCGACGCCGCCACTTCTGCCAGCAAGGTTCTCCGCCCCAAGGATTCAGAACTCTCTCAAATCGACAAGCCCGCCGATGACCACATATGGTATTCTGAACCCAACTTTGCCGGCATTCGCACCCGCGCAAAGTACATTGTGAACCCTGACCGCTATCACAGTCGCTCCTCGTCAGAGGCCTCCTTCAACTCGTCTGGTTCTCCACTCAACCAACGCTTATCACGGAGTCAGACCTTCAAAATGGTGGTCAACCGAGGCTCCGAGGAACTCATAAGCCCCGTTAATCGCGATAAGCTCCGAGTTCGGCGTGAAGAATTCCTTGCCAATGCTCGGGCATATCTTGAGCAAAAGGTTCCCAAAGAACGCCAGCAGAGCATTGCATTCCGTGCAAAGAAAATCATCCAGGAATGCCAGCACAAGGGTGATTTCCGCTTTGCCATCATCAGCTTGCTCAAGCTCATCAAGCGCTATAAGAACTTTGCACTTGATCTTGCTGAAGATGGCCAGGATTCGCTGCGGGAAACTCGGGATGGCCCATCTTCTGTCAGGGCAGCCGAGATGAATATCAAGACACTTCTTGAGCGCTTTGCTAACGGCACTTCACTTGATGGATTACTGAATGCTGTTCGGGCCATGTACTTGGCCACTAAGCACGACCGTCACTTGGAAACCTGGTTTAAGGATCTTAATGACTTTGTGAAACGTTGTCTACTCGAGCATGGCTATCTACTAGAGGATTATTTCTCGGACGATTGGCATGACCTGCATAGTGTCGGCCATGCACTTCTCCGGGATAAGTACAAAGTGCAAACCGATAGACTGGCCGAGGAAATCCGTTTTTTTGTGCAACAGTTTGAGGAAGACGACCAAAACAAATCCTTCCTCGCTGCCTTGAAAAAAGTTTTAAAAGACATTGGCGAAGATGAAGAAGGCCGTATCAAGTTCAAGCCGCACCTCTTCAAGGACCTCGTCGAAGTCTTTATACCTGCCATCATCACCAAGATCTCCTACATTCCTCTGCCTCGCATAGAGTACACTTCAGATGATTATGACGTCATTGTAGAAAACCTAGTTCTCCAAAGCGACAACTTCACGCCCAACACAGTCAAATGGAATTCGGAAACAAATGTCAGCTGGACTCGAACACCTGCGCCACCTTCAACCAAGAAGAACCACAAGCGGAATATTTCTAGCGTCTCCACCCGTAGCGGCAAGCCCGCGCGTTTGATCAAAACTATGAACGTCACGCAATCTTGCAAACTCTACATGGCTGGCATCCAGTTTGATCTCCGCGGTGTCGCCTTTCATGTCAAGCGCAAAAACGCCTTTCCAAAAATCTCTGATACTGGTATTGCCGACCTGTTGATGCCCGGCGACGGTCTTGCTGTTCGCATTGGCGTCTGCTTCACCAAGGATCCTGCCGTTGCAGCCGCAGCCGCAGCCGCAGCCGCAGCCGCAGCGTCTGCTACCTCTGCCCGCCCTGGCTCTGCCGACTCCAACAAAAGCAAGCTTGCCGCCGAACATCCAGCTGCTAAGCTGTTCCACCTGACGCACTTTGACATTGACGTTTCCCGCCTTGAAGTAAACATTGTCGAATCCCAACATAAAATCTTACATTCAGTCTTCAAGTCATTCGTCACCAAGGTCCTCAAGCAAGCCCTCGCCAAAACCGCCGAGCGTGTCTTTAGAGAAAAGGCCACAGAACTCGACGAGCTTATCTGGGGCATCCACGCAGAAGCCGCCGCCCATGTTGCGCGCTCAAAAGAAGTCAACCGACGCCCCCTTGGCCGTGGCCGACGGTATTACCGCGCAACTCGCCTCGTCTGGCGCACCCGTGAACGTCGCGCAGCCGCACTGGCTGCCTCTGGACAAATTGATGGGAAAAAGCCTGGCGTTACACAGTTTACGTGGTCCGCGGCTCACAGTATTCTTCCGGATGTCGTCCTTCCCGTTCGCCGAAACGCAGATGGTCGTGGGATTACCGTTACAGGACGTGCCAACGAGTTCAAGGAGCTTTCAAAGCAAGGTTCGCGTTGGCAGAGTCCAGTGTTTGCCCTTGGTGGTGCGGAGGGGTCGAAACTGCAGGAGGTCAAGAGAGTGAGTGTTGTCCGGAAGCCGGTGATTTATGGGGCGCGTCTAAAGGTGAAGGCGCAGAGGCGGTCGGTTGATGTGGCGAGGCCCGGGTCAGAGGCGGGTACGATGGCGGAGACGGTGACGGTGGTTGGGGAGGGGGAAGAGGATAAGGCTGGAGAGACGGAGCCGGATTCTTGTAGGACGGGGACGACATTGGTTGGGGGTGAAGAGGAGAATGATAACTCGGATGCTGAGAGTTTCTTTAGTTGTGATATAGATCTTTAGAGGGGGGGAAGGAGAGATTTCATGATGTATGTTTCTTTTTATGTAACGATTTGGGTACTGGGTGGGATTGGACTGGATTGGTGGTAATGGTGGGATCAGGATATCATTTTTTGAATTGGGGCCGACAGAACTGGCCGGTCTGCTTGGACAGATTCTGTTCAATGTTTTGGGTTACCTAGGTTTTGAGCTGGCGTTTACGGATATATTATTACATGTAGGCCTAGCTTCTTTTTTTTCTCTTCATCTTTTGATTTAATTCACATGTATTACGACACGATAAAGGGTGTATATTTGTATTACACAACCATGTCTTGACATGTCATAACGTCCATTGTTATGCGTTCCATCCTCCTAGTCAAATTCGATATAACCCCATTCGTAAGTCTCCACCAAGCCCCACCCCCCCCCCAACGATACCCCTACGTAATCTTATACATCTCCACATCAACCAACGTCCTCTTCCTCCACGATGCCTCCACCCACTCCCCCCAAACCACCGCCATCCCCTCTCGATTACCTACTTCATCCCGGGCTGCCTTGGCACCATCTGGGTCATCACCCACGACAATAGTATGCGTTACATCCTCAAGACACTCATCAACCACTCGACCTCCACCAAATCGCACATAACTGGCTAGCCGATCCCGGTCTCGGTTGAGTGTACCCCGCAATGCAATCTCCAAATCACCCGTCAACAGTCCCTGCGGTTCACCCAGCCGGAATGCCACCGACAATCCCCTAAACACCGCCCCATGCATTCCCTCCTCCAAGTCTATCCCCCGCCCCTTCATATCCGCCAAAAACTGGCGTGCCACAAACGCCTTATCCCCTTCTTCAACCTCAACCTTTGGCATATCATCCAAAAGTTCCCGCAACTCCTTCACATCCACGATATCTCTTGCAAACGAATCCCCAAATTTATCCACCGCTTCCTTGGCTCGTTCTTTCATCTGATCTCCCGCAAATAACAAATGTGTTGGCTCATACGGTAATATGAAACCTCCACCCGTCTGCTTTATGCACTCAGTTACCCACTTTGGTCTTACAATGTCAGAGTTCCCACGTTTGATAGCACTGGCAACGGCAACGGACCGTTTCTCGGAAATTAACACCGTCCGGTTCTCTTCCCCCTCCACAAGCCTTTGCCGGATAGTCCCACCATGTATGGATATCATCACTTCGATTTCACCCTTGGACATCTTGATCGGTTTACCCGCATCACTCATAACACAAAACTTCAAGCCCTTGAAAAGCTCTTTCGACCCCTCGTCGACTTCCGGCAGTTTGACCTTGCCTTCATCTTCGGCACCTGCAATTACGAGTTGTTTCCGAGCACGTTTCACGGGACGATTCCGGCTTTTCTTTTCCGCGGTCATTTCTTGGGCTGCCTCTCGTTCAGCGTCAACTCGAGCCTGTAGGGCATCAAAGTCATCGATACTTAGGGCGTCGTTCCAGGCTTTGTCCAATCGTAATCTTCTCAACCTCGGGAATCGTAATGTCTTACCAGTTGCAAAGGAATCCGATGGTGTCACTGACGCTGCCTTGACCTCCAAAACTACGGAATCCTGAGGGCGGATCCAACGATCGGGCTTCTCGAATGGACGACTGACGGAGCCTGCAAGTTCAATGTATGCGTATGGAGGATGAGCAGGGTCACCCCAAGCCCGCCATTTACCATCGGTATGATGTTTTATCTGCTCGTAATCACCTCTGGTAAATCCACCACCGACCTTGCAGAAACTCCAGCATTTCTCAGGAGATGTACCTGCCGCAATGTGATTTTCCGACGCCCGTAGTCCACACAAAAACGAAGATAGTGTGTTACCGCGACAGCCCGAACCAAAGTAACCACCAATAACCACACAATCAAGCGCCTCGCCAAACTCCGTCATATATTCCGGTTTAACTTTGAGCCAGTCGTCATTTCGACTATTGAGACGGTACATGGAGCGAGGATTCTTCAAAACAAGTCCTTCGGAAGATCGGTTGATGACGTCACGAAGTGCGGATTCAATGGCGTCTGCGGAACTGGCAACGATATGCGGGTGGACTTCAAGGCGGCGGAAGATGCCATGTGTGGTCTCAACGGATCCATCAGAGGCAGCCCGTGGATGCCTACGAATAACACGATGCAGTGCGGCACGGCGATCGCGGAGGGTGTATTGTGTGAGATCTCGACCATTCATGAATAAAAGATCAAAGACACAGAAGAATGGTTGATAGTGGGCCGTCGTTCCTGTCCTTTCTCCATCTGTCCTCCTCTGTTCACCAAGGGCAGCAGTCTTGAGTGAGCCAAAAGGCACGATGATATCGGCTTCCGGATCCCAAGTGATCATTTCACCATCAAGAATGACACTCTCCAAATTCTCATGAAAGCAATCCGTGAGATACTTTGTCATGGCGGAGTCTCTTTGCTCAAGACCAGAGCCATAGAGATAGGTGTAGTCCTTTGTTCGCCTGGAAAACCAATAGAGGCGCTTACCTCCAGGAACTGATGGATCAGGCATCATGTGCATTTGTATACGCTCGCCGTCTAGTTTCTCTTCGATCCAAAACTCGGGATCATCCGGTTCTGGACGGAGAAACTGGGCCATACGTTCCCAAGATGCCGGCATCTGGAATTGTGCAAGCTGTGGCTGAAAACATTGACCCAAAGAGATGCCGGTTGCATCCTGCTCTAATGAAACCTTTGGATCATACAACTCCCAACAGACTCTCCGCAAGCTCGAGGATACATTGAAAAGCACCTCGGCGTCCCGATGCCATAAATTAAACAGCGTCTTTTCGGTAGCACCAATACGCATCTGCTTCAAGATGATTCGAATCAACCACAGCAATTCCAATGGACACATCCTCGTATAAAAGACACTGAAAATGGCCAAGTTCTCCGCCTCCCCCGTTGCTGCCGCCAGCTTATCCAACTGCTCATTAACATCCGCCACCGTCATATCCCCAGGCTCTGTCCGAATCGGCCTCTTGGACAACACCTCAAAACACCGCCCAGGGAAATCCCCCGCCATCCTCGCCGCATAGCTCTGTCCCGGTAGCTTCCAATGCAGTAACGAATGCGCATCGGGCGAATTCTTGCGATCGAGGTTCATGAGCTTGACAAGAAGCTTGGCGATGGCATTTTCTTTGAGGTTGTAGACGCCGCGGTCGCCATCTTTGTCGGGGAGGATGAGCCGGAGAGCGGGGAAGAAGTCGGGTCCAACGGTGGAGCGCCAACGGGTGATGAAGCGGTCGACGATGTGGCGTTTTTGGTCGTAGACGGAGAGTTTAGTGGATTGAATGCCGGGTTTGATGCGGGCGGGTCCACC
The DNA here is from genome assembly GCA_002018255.1 of Bretziella fagacearum. NCBI lineage: Eukaryota > Fungi > Ascomycota > Sordariomycetes > Microascales > Ceratocystidaceae > Bretziella > Bretziella fagacearum. Next base: position 14,704 of record MKGJ01000205.1, on the reverse strand, counting down.
TGGAGGTTTCTTGTTGATGGCTAGGAGAGGTTCAAAGAGATTCAAATAGAGATCTGAGAACTTTGGGGTTTTGTGTTGGTTGATGGGGCGATTGGGGAATCTAATAAAGAGATGTCAATTGATGAGTTGATGAGAATCACGATGGGCTGGGTTAGTACTCACTTGCTGGCGAATTCATGATCCTGAAAGAAGGTAGCATACTGACGCTCATTTTCGTCAATGGCCGCGGGGTCGGGTTTGATGTCTTCTTTTGGGGAACTCATCGCTGTGATTTTCAGTTGAATTTGAGATGAACAAGACAAGACAAGGCGTTTTGTAATGTGGGAAGTTGTGGCTTCTTCTGGACTCTAGGCAGACCTGAATCACGTGACGTCATGGTGAGGGTTACACAACATCAACGGGTTAAAGACCCTAATCAGGATTGACGGCTAACCCTATTGGAGAACCCAGAAACCGCGCGGGAACTTGCCACCACACCTAACACCCAGCCACTTTTTCTAGGGCGTCAGATCCTACTAACTGGTAGCCCTGATGCCCTGTAATAAGTGTTAGTGCCTCCACCTAATATTCCACTATGACACTAACAGGTCGACAAGAGTCCCGCGCGGGAACCGTATCTTGCTTATTTTGCAACCCTTGGACATGACGATCGAGAAGCCGACTTTTTAAGTACCGGGGAGGCTATCTGTGAGCCCATGATAATGCGGGGGGGGGTAAACTTTGAAATTTGTATACGTCATACTGGTTAGCTTGCTCAGGGAGACTGTAAAAACTGACTGATTAGAAATTGATTTGATAATTAATAATTGGATATTGAAAGACCGCGCGGGTGGTTCCATCTTGATATTGTGGCTTGAGATGTCCTGTAGGTGGATGTTGCGCTGCTCATAACAGGTCAAAGAAACCAATACTGTTTATTCATGATATTGATCGTGGCTGTCATCATTCTTGATCTTACGCCTGGACCAAATCATCTTGTTGCCGGGAATATCCGCTATACCAAATACCTATAAATCCAGTGCCGTCCCCCCCTACATTATCCATCTTTTACTTTCTTCCTCTTTCTCTCTCCAACATGTCTCAAGCTTCCTCATCAACTTTCATCATCTCATCATCCACATCTACTGTCACATTCCTCAAACGTGCACTCTTTGGTCTTCTCGTTGCTCAAAGCGCCCGAGTAGCATATCGCCACTACTACACACCTGCCACCACTACGTCCACCTCCACCACCAACAACTACAATACACTCTCCAATATGCCCAAAGCTCCAGTCATCGTCCTGTCCCACGGAGGAGGTAAGAACCATATATAATCCCCAATTGTACTAGTATAAACTCTCGTCTCTTTTTATTCAAAAGTATTGCCCTGAATAATCAGAGTAGATATGACGGGATAATCTGATTACATAATACTGTTACCACATTCAGAAGGTGTTATATCAGGCTATGGTGCGATGTATCTACTGGATGATGTTTACCGGATTCCCCGCGCTTTAAGCTGGCAGATCAGCTACTAACAGATTCGAGCAGGCCCTTTACCTATTTTGAATGATCCTCTTCATAAAGACATTATTGGTTCATTGACAAAGCGTGTTCCCAAGATTTTGGGTATCGGTACCCCGAATGAGCCCAAGGCCATTGCTCTCGTTACGGCTCACTGGCAAACAAATGTCCCATCGATCTCATCGGGAAAGAAACATGATCTTCTCTATGATTACTACGGGTTCCCCAAGGAGACATACGACCTCAAGTACGACGCTCCGGGATCACCTGAAATTGCCGAGGCCATTACTTCCGCCTTGAAGGCTGAGGGTCTCGAGGCAAAGCTGGATCCCGTCAGAGGTAAGACCCTTTTCTTTTTTGAGATAGATCTATAAATCCCCACTAAACAAGTCTCAGGCTGGGACCACGGCGTCTTTGTCCCCATGCTTCTCATCCACCCTGCCGCCACCATCCCCATCATTCAAGTCTCCGTCCTCACCTCGGAGGATCCCACCAGCCACTTCCGCCTCGGAGCCGCCCTCAACACCCTCCGCAACCAAAACATCGCCATCCTCGGGTCCGGCTTTGCCTCTATCCACAACCTCCGCACAATGATGACGCTGATCCGCAATCCTGGAAACTCCATGTCCCAGGAAGTCTTCAAGGCGAACAATGAAGAATGGAATGCGGCGCTGGAGAATGCAGTCACCAAAGAGAAGAGGGAGGAGAGAGTTGCAGCGCTAGAGAAATGGAGAGAGTTTCCATATGCGTATGATATGCATCCGCGAGGTGGTGGCGATCACTTTATGCCTTTGTTAGTCTGTGCTGGTGCTGCGGGTGATGAGAAGGCGTACGCATACAAGGATGAGTGGGCGGGGTTGAACATTTGGACTTTCTTCTGGGGCGCTGATCCAGTGGAATGAGGATAGTGCGAAACATGGACTGAGGGTTATGAACCCTAGTTATTGTTGATATTCCATCTTGGAGTTGGGCTAGGTGTGGGAGGGAAGATTCAACCCGGTTGTTGTTGTCCGTTGAGATCCCCCAAGCACTTAAATTGGACCTATGTGACTCCAAGTGACATATTTGTCTGGAATTCTAATTAACCCTAACGAAGAAGTGTATGAGCGAACCGGGACGGTGAGAATAGACTTGCCTCCTGGATTAAGTGATGGGCATTTGAAACCGCACTATCGAACTATAGTACTCATACGACGTATGTCTACCTTTTAGGAGTGAAGGGAAAAGACACTAGTATTTCGATGTATACTTGTAGAGTAAATCAATATTAACAACAAACATGATTTCGCCCGGTAACTTGACCAAACCCAAAACCGACTCACCTGAGCCAATCAATCACTCCAGATACGTTAAGCGTCGGCGGCTAACTCAAAATATGCTCTGCTAAGAGTTTAAGCTTATACTTGAACCCGAGATTTTGGTATATATAAAATAATTATCCGGAATATTCTCTCCTTTTGAACTTTCATCTTCAGTTCCATGAGCATCGTGTCATTTACCAAGTATTTCCTTTAATTTCACTTGTTGATCAGGCATTGTTTTCTTTTCTTTCCTGCTTTCCTTTCTTATATATATTTTCTCAACGCCGACTGGTCGTGCGTCTAAACCCCCCTTCTCCAAAATGCTTCTTAAACCTGCTCTTCTTCCCCTTCTCACCCTCGCCCTCGCCAACCCTATCCACCGGCAACTCCATCCTCGTGACGAGACCATTCTCAACCAGGAGGCATTCGACGAAGCTCAACAGCGCGATGACACGGCAACTCGAGCAATCACAAACTCTCAACTAAAGACCTCTGATGGTCAATGTGTTTTTGTAAATCTTCTCTCCGGCGACTTTCGGGCGAATCTTCTCCCGTTGCAAATCGGGACTTGCGGGAGTTCAAATGGCGAGGGGTGGGATGTCATCACCAAAGGTGTCCATAACGATCAGACTGGGCAAGCTCTAGTAGTAAGCACGTTGGTAGGTTGAATCGAGTAACACACATATACTCCAATAATCACTGACACCAACTCCTTCCTATAGTCTAATGGTTGTGTCAGTTTCGATCCTCGGCGTACTTCCAACCAGGTTCACGTCTTCTCCTGCGGTGGCCGCGCCGACGGTAGTGGTCAAACATCCAATTCCCAACTGTTTGCCTTCAATGGAACTAGCAATGGCCTCATCACCCTCTCCCTCGAACCTGACAACCAAGCGGGCAGCTGCTTAACTGTCAGCGGTAACTCCGTGGGCATTGCTAGCTGTAAGAGTGGAGATCTTAGTCAGCAGTTCACATTCACAGGTACTGCTCCTATTAGCAGCACTTCCACTGCCGTCACCTCCACTCCAGCTTTAGTGACATCTAGTGTAGTAGACAATTTTCTAGATGCTTCATCAACCTGTGCACCCCCCAATACGGTGACTATCACCAACACTGTCACAACTACCGTCCCAGAAACCACTAGCTCCCCACCATCTAGCACTTCCGAAGCTCTCAACACCTCCAACATACCCACCACCAACCCCACCACGCCCATCCCCGTCTCCCGCGCCGGCGGCACCCTCAATCCAACTGCCATCGCCGAATCCCACGAAAAGGACACCACCGCCACTCGCGAATTCACTAGTGCTTCCATCCATACCCCCGACGGCCAGTGTCTCTTCATCGACCCAACCGCCGGTGACTTCCGTGAGAACTTGATTCCCGTACAATACACGGCGTGCTCGGGCAGCCCCAATGAAAAGTTCGACTTCATTACTGCCGGAAAGCATAATGATCAACCAGGGAACATGCTAGTGGTTAGCTCACTGACGAATGGGTGTATTGGGTTTGATGGTAGACGGGCACAGGGGGATCAGGTTATTGTCTTTTCATGTGGTGGTCGGGCTGCAGGGGAGGGGTTGACGGATTCGGCGCAGTTGGTCCCTTATACCGGTGGGGCTAGCTTTGTGTGGGCACCAGTGGGTGCAAAGAACGAAACGTGTCTGGTTGCTGGTGATGCTGGAAGACTGAATGGAGCAGCTTGTGATGGGAGTGCGGATCAAGTATTCACGATTGTCCAGTAGACAGATGTTAGATTCTCTTCATAGTCTCTAATAGCACACCAAATTTTTAACGACGAGTATTTGGTCTTGTGGTCTAGTGGTATGATTCTCGCTTAGGGTACACCCTAAAAGCAACGTTTGCGAGAGGTCCCGTGTTCGATCCACGGCAAGACCCCATTTATTCTTTTTGGTCTCCAGCCCCTACTAGGTAAATCATGAATACCATACCCATGGATGCGATCAATCCTTTGTGCAACGTGAACCCCGTGATCTCTGGACCATAAAACCCCATCAGGCCAAAATAAGTAAAAAGATGGACAGTACGGGAATCGAACCCACGACCTTTCGCAGTTCCCACAGAGTATGCGAAGCAAATGTTATATCCCTAAACCAACCGCCCTGATACTCGTGATGTCGTTAGGGTTCAAATTAAAAACGTGCGGCGGTCCGGCGAAAGAGTGCTGTGCTTGACTCCCCTTTTACTTCTCATGGTAGTACAAATGTTACAAAGGAAGCAAAAAGCAAATAAAAATTAGACATAAGTAGGCAAGGCCCAACCAGGATTCGAACCTGGGCTTACGGAATCAGAATCCGACGTCCTAACCAACTAGACTATTGGGCCAATCAAATTACTGACACTGCTGTGTCTTGTTTCTTCTTGTGAATGCCTTATGCTTGTGAGTTTACCTTTTATTAGGGTTAAAGGAACCGCTAACATTCGGTCCGGCAAAATGAACCTTACTTTTGTCCCGCCCAATCATGCCAAGACTTTTTTTTTCAGGCGCAAGCGCGTTTGTCCCAGTGTGAAGATCACCACTCAATTTAAACCTCTGTTATCACTTCATTTTTTACAACGTCCAACCTGCTAATCGCCACTCTACCTCCATTCCACAATTTTGCCCGATATATTCCACAACCTTCCTGATATTGACTGTCCCTTGGCTAATATTTGCCCTTCATTCCCCTAAACACTAATCCCGGCCTATAAGCTCGCTAGTTTGGACGCGTGCACGTGCTGATAAGAGCACAAGAGTAACGGTCTTCTTGTACCAGAAGCGTTTACGGAAGGAACGATAACAAGGGGATAAATGTGATGTTAAAGACGGCAGGAACCTACGAGTTTTTTAACAAACCATCAATTCATATGAAAAAAAAATATTTATTTCTTTTTCTTTTTCTTTCTCTTTGAGGCGACTGGCGATTCTTGCCGCATATCTTACATTTTGATCGCCTTTTTTTTTCTTTTCATCGTCAACCATCAAATTATCACATATCCTGGCCTTTCTTATCGTTGCGGTACTTGCGTCATTCATGGCGATGACGGATGTCTTGATTGATTCCTCTAGTTCAGAGCCTGGCGTAAACGCTTGCTTACCAACCACTCCCGAGACTACAAGCTTCGATAGAAGTTCTATGCGGATCCTTGATTTTTCACGATCCCTTTGATCCCTTCGATCCTCACCCGGTATTCGCTTAATTCACAACAATGGCCGACAATAATGAGGCCCCGATATTCGCATGCATTCCGGTGGATGTCCCCACTCAACCTCCACCAACTGTGTCCGACCCCGAACCCGGCCCCGCCCCGTCTTCGACCTTCGCTCCAACCGTGATTACAGACTTTGCTTCTGTCCTAGCTCAGACCCAGCGAGCATCCCGTCCGAGTCTTGATGTGCCACCCCGTGATGATCCTGCCGAAAGCCCGGCCTCCACTGTTCAGTTCCCCAGTCTGACACTCGATACCACCTCTGCCGCTGTTCGTCCCCGGCGTTCAGGGAGTTCGTCGTCTTCTTCTTCTTCGCCCCGTGGCTCGCCATTTACTCCTGCGCTTCGCCGAAGAGCGGCAACTTTCCGGACTGTTTCTGACTATGATGCGTTTGAGATGGACCGTCCCGGTTGGCAGCCCGGTGCTGAACCCGGTTTTGACCCCTCGAAACCAGATGGTGGTCACTCATCAATGCCAACATTGAGCGCGCTTTGTGAGATTTCCGTCGTTGACTTTTCGCAAAGTCGCATTGAAAAGAGAGATTTTGTCAACGAGGAATTTATCAACTTCCTACGTCAACCACAGCCAGCCTGGAGTAAATGTCGATGGATCAACGTCAACGGACTGTCATGGGATGTGATCCAGGCTATAGGGTCAGCAAAAGGTCTTCACATGCTAGCCCTCGAAGATATCATGGATCTCAAAAATAGACCCAAGGCAGAATGGTATCCGACTCATGCCTTTGTCATTCTCACCCTCCAAAAACTCGTTCATATGGTCGACAATAGTGATTCTGATTCCAGCTCCGACTCCGATTCGGATGATGACGACTCGGCTTCAACATGGTCGAAAAAAATCAAGCGACCATTCCGCTTCAAGAAGAAGCCCGAATCGCCACAAGGACTCCTCCCCACACACATGAACCGAATGCCCCCAAAGTCAACGACTGTCCGTTCCGATGGTGCTAGCAGAGCTATTGGCCGGACGCTCCAACAGTATCATGCCTCGCCCAACGAAACACGCACCGAGTTTATGGAGAAGCACTCGTCACTTTCGGACAGGTCATTAGCAGTTTCGGCGGAACAAGTGGCTATCTTTCTAACTTCAGACAACACTGTCATTACTTTCTTTGAAGTGTCGGCTGATGATATCGAGATGCCCATTATGAAGCGACTTTACTCTCCTGGCACTATGTTGCGTCAACTTTGTGATGCGTCCATGATAATGCAGGCCGTCATTGACGCAATCATCGATCTCGCCATTCCCCTTACGAATGTGTATAGCGATGTACTCGGTGATTTAGAACTCGATGTTCTCACCAATCCCACAATCAGACTCAGCAGACAGCTATACATAATCATTTCCGAGATGAACAAGATGCTAAGTTTCTTGTTGCCCATTGACAACATTATCAATGTGTTACGTGACCACAAGGTTGCCTATCCGCAACACGACCGACTAGACAGTCTCCGAGACCCAACGACCGGCATCATTATATCGAGCAGCACCGCAACCTATCTTGGTGATGTTCTTGATCACTGTTCCATCCTTACAGAAAGTATGCAGCAGATTCGACAATCAGCCCACAACCTGATTGACCTGATTTTCAACATCACGTCAGCCAACCAAAACGAAAGCATGAAGCAATTGACGGCCATCACCATCATCTTCTTGCCATTGACCTTCATCACCGGATTCTTTGGGCAGAACTTTGAGCCATTCCCTGAGCTAGAACGTGGTATCAGTTACTTGTGAGTAGTTCCCTCCTGACTATTTGGTAAACATGTTGCTGACCAAAAATCTCTCTCTACATAGCTGGAGAGTCTCAGTCCCAACTGTGTTTGCCACAGTCTTGCTCATCATGTTCTCACGCATCCGCGAGTACATGGCAACTCTATATCAACGTCGGAGAATCTGGTGGATGCGCAAAACGAAACTTCGGAGGAAGGAGAAGCGACAGAAGAGACGCGAGAAGAGGGATAAGAGAAATTAGACGGTAGAGTATGTATGTATGTATGTTTTTGTGGGTGGGCTGTTTGTTTCATGATATCACAATATGTATCGCCTTGATAGACTCCATGGGAAATTTTAAAACAGTTAAATTTGGTAATATACTTTGGCCAATCTGAATACCAATAATTTTATCAAAACGATTTCGACAAAACACAAAAAACAAAATCTTAGAAAAAGGAAAAAGAGAAAGCCGAAAGCTAGAGTGCATTGGCCGGGAGTCGAACCCGGACCCTTCGCTTGGAAGGCGAAGATCCTAACCGCTAGACTACCAATGCTAATCCTGTTGAAAAAATCAGTAGTCGCCAGTACTTATATTGAATTGTGTATGTTCTAGATCGGGTTAACAGTGTTGGTTAACCCTTATGGTTACAAGATAAACTTTACTTCAAATATTTCTATTGACTTGGGCTATCAACACTCATTATTAGTGTGACTATAACTAGCATTGTTTCTAGTACGTAACAAACACTACGAAATGACAAATGATCAACACAAACAGGGTTCAAATTGGGCGCATAAGAATGAGGCTCAGGAGACTGGAAGAAGGAAATCCAGTGGCGTATGTGTAGTATACCTACTTACATACATATGTAACTAGGGGGGGGGGTATTGATGTCGAGGGAGTTGTGGCTGATGAAGACATTGTATATCATGAATATGTATGGAAGCACAAAGAAGATCAAAAAAGCAATGTCATGCACAACTCAAGACCAACACAATACGTGACCTATATCAACAATCAGCCCTCACATACTATAATTCAGTGCCCAGCATTCTGAAGAACATACTTTAGTCTAGCCATCACCTACCAAACCCACATGGCCTCGCACGTTGTCGTTTATCCCGGCGGCTCTGGCGTGCTAGCGGTACCCCAGGGCGCCGAAGCCGAATAACAAAGATAACAAAGGGACCGATGGAGGGGAAAAAAAAGAAAAAAAAGGAAAAGAAAAAAAAAAAGAAAAAGGCCGTGATGGAGATGTGAGGGGAAAGAGTTGGACAGGGGAGGGGTGGAGTTTACGTAAGTTTTACTCGATGGAAATTTGATGTGTGGCGTGGTTGACGGAAGCGGCTCAGAGGGTGGGTTGGTATGGGATATGATGCGGCGAGATGGCGCGAGAATGGTGATGTTGGACATATGGTTCGGTTGGCTGATGGATGGATATTCACTTTGTTGGATGGGAAGAGTCTAGATCAAGGTCGTTGTCTCCTCTAGTTTGCATGTGCCTTTTGTTCTCCACATCATTTCATATTGTTTTACGTAGGTACATACATCACGGCAGAGAAGACTTTGTAGTTTGATGGTTGTTTGTTGGTTGTTAGTATAGTATAGGCCGGGGTTGTGTGAGGCGCCGTTGGCTGCTACCTCGTGTCTCTTGAGTCAGGCGGGCATGGGAGGCTGAGAGAGGTTAGGATAAGTGGAGATGTGGATGGCGGAAAGAGAAAAATAGAGGTTGTTGGTTGGGTGGGAGGGTCAGGGACGGATATGGAAGGGCTATTACTTGATGGGATCCACTTAGTGGATGCTTTTTAAAACTAAAGGTTGAGAATTTGAAGGTCGGCGGCCGGCTTTGAGAGACGTGAGTTAGGGTTTAAGGATTTATTTTTCTTGAGTATTTGGTGATGACTTGGGCGATTGTCTCGGGGCTTTACTGTCAAACTATCATCACGGCATTCAACTAATGACTTCCTCATGGCCATCTACAGTCTCGTAGTCTGCAAATCACATCTCTCACGCATTTACTGCCAGTGATACCCCAGTAGGGATCGACCAAGAAGCAAGCCCGCCAAAGCCTTCAAGGCCTGGGGGATAGTGATTTGACGATGATGGAGCTAGTGGCAAGATCTGATAATCGTTCAAGCATCGTGACTTTTTATTAATTATGTTATTAAAAAGCAGAATGTCGGTTGGTCTGAGTCATGGAAAGGATAGTCTCTTACCTTCTTGTGTCTCGCGATCATCAATCACGGAAGAACATAACCACCATCCAGTATTAGTTATCCCAATTTCCATTTCATTTCATTTCATCTCATCTCCTCTGCTATTTATTCATGCATACCGCTCATTCTCTCCCTTTTCCTAACCAAAGCTTGCCCAATCCAAACTCAATATGAGGCCCCAACGATGCCCCCCCCCCC
>MKGJ01000204.1:20141-40267 GCA_002018255.1 Bretziella fagacearum | reverse complement strand
CCCCCTCCCCCCTCCCCCCATCACATCACATCACATCATATCATCCAACCTGATTCCTTCCAACATTCACTACTCCCATCAGACCCTTGATACTAAAATCTTAGCTTGGAAGCTGTCCTGTAAGCACCTGGATTGAGTTAAGCTTCAAGCTCTCTTTAGTCTCTAGTTAGTCTCTATTTTTCTTTTTTTTCTTTTTTTTCTTTTTCACTATTACCCAACTGCCGCCAAGACAATGAAATTCTCAAGGACCCTTTGATGCCCTGGGCCTTTTGAGGCACAAGGAAGTCTGATTAATTTCCAAGTAGTCTGTATGATTATATTGTATTTTCTTTCATTGATATTGTAATTTCTTTTCTTGGATCTCGCTTATAGATTCCCTCTATATCATATCACACGTTATTAGGATTCATTCCATCCAAGTTGTCCCTGAAAATACTACACGGAAGCTGGTTGTCATTCAACCGTGCCATTCCTCCTCGGTCGACGTTCCTGCAGGCTATGAAACCATTCAAGGAGAGATGGAGAGAGTCTGTTCGAGCGGACACTGTGTATCTTGGTTAGTTAGTCGTTGTCATATCTTGGTGATCAACACAGGACATGATGTTTGCTTGGATTCTTCTTGGGTAATCCCCCCCAAACTCTCTCCCAAACATTGGAAATCAATGCCTTGGTTTCCTCCGAGCACCGTCTTTTTTCTTTTTTCTTTTTTCCGTCAACTATAAAACATACATATTCTCTCCCTTTTTTTTTCTTTTTTGCCCTATGAAGAAATGTCTGTTTTTTTGTTTTTTTTTTCTCCCTGGTATTTCCAAGTTATCTTTATGAACTATATAGATCCTATTAATCAAACGGTCCATGGCTTTGTTTGGTACTGATACGATTCTAATCCAGTATCATTTCCTTCTCCATTATCGTTGCTTTTGCTTTAGCCTGATGCCAATACAGTGTGTGCACAGTGTCACTACCTTAACCCTACAATCATGTAACCCTTCATATCACCCAACCCTAACCCAGCCCACCGCACATCATCAGCGCATCAATATCACATTCAGCTTCTGTCGCCTCAGGGAAACAAGAAAGCCATGCCATTGACTGAGAAATGTAAAGGTGGCTGGACTATTGTTATAAATAGAGATGTTGTCTGTAGGGTTATAAGAAACAACAACCACTCCAGTCGTCCCGATAGCTAAACCTCTCCCAATCTAATCTCCCTATTCACCACCCATATACACATTGTACGACCTTTGTACTGTCCAATATCCCAAGTATATCTCGTCTGTCTGTGCATTTCACTCTGTGCATTTTCTGCACTCATTGGACGACAGATGCTGTGTTGCTGTCACATGTAAGGAGACTGGTACATTTGGTTTAGTTGGTGGTTGACACGACAGCTTTGATATTGCCGGTGCACATAAGCGAGCATCATCCCTTGAGAAGGGGAAGGGGATCTCTGGGCTTTTAACTACGAGATAGACTTTGGGAACTTACAGCAAGATGGGGCTGAAGTGGTGGGCTGGTTTGTCTCGGAGAGAGAGAGAGAGAGAGAGAGAGAGAGATGAAAGCTGACAGTGGTTATTGGCTCTCGTGCGGAATGTAGTCGTAGGACAACGGAGATTATGGGAGTGGCGAGGATGGCAGGTTGGGTGGTTTCAGTGTGTTGGATGAGATGTCTTGGTTGGTTGGTGTCATGGTCTAGACATGAAGAGTATGATTTCAGAGCTGATATATCAGTGCAGTGAGCTTAGTCAGACCTTGGAACTCAACATAACAACCTCCAACAACCTTGCATCATTAAACCCTTTGGAACCTCCGGCCCCGAGTCCCTCTCCGCCGCACACCCACCATCATGACATCGTCTCCCGTTTGCTCTCTCACAAACAACCACCCAAAAACCCACCCAAAAGTTCCCAAACAACACCCCCGACCTTTGTGTGTGTGTGTGTATGTGTGTGGGCATGCCTATATCTGTATATGTCTTGCGCCATGCATGCACACTCTAGGTGACACGGACAAGGACAAGGTCCTTTGCCTGCAGCCCCATAATTACAAAATAGTCATTATTTGTAGAGGTGTGATGGAGTGGCTTGACAACAGGAGGGCAGGCCCTTTTTGCCTCCCCCTCTTGTCGTCTTTCTGTTGCACCTTTAATAAAACAGCCCTTTTGTCTCCTACCTCTCTCAAATCACACACTCTACAGGGTCCGTCTTTCTCTACTTTTATTGCTCCTCAACCTGTATCGTCCCTTTGCTCCGGCCCCGCCACCCACCGCCACCGCCTTTCTTGTCTGCTCACCGACTCGTTGAAGACACCACCGAGCGGCTACGTGCACAGAAGGGGCGGCGCGGACCAAGCGAGGGAACATGAGACAAGATGATGTTGTTGTGGTATACAGCAATAGAAAAGAAAAGGACTGTGCAGATGACTGGCGCTTGACGACTGGCGAAGAATCAAAGAGTGTAGGTGTTGGAAAGGTTATACAAGTTAGTATTAGTAATATAGAGGTTATAACAGGCTTAGTTATTAGTTACACTAAGAGATACCTGGTTATACTCACAGTTATAATAGGATGGAATCTAGTAAAGAAGTGGTCAATTTGAAAGCAAAGTTGAACGTAATAACACTTGGTTGGTAGTGTTGCCAATTATAAATCTAAAAGCAAGTGAGTATGTTCAAAAATCAAAACAAAAACAAAGGGGAAAAAAAAAAGAAAACGCACCGTATAATCCAAACCCAAGACAATGTCAACAAGAGCTACTTACTCAACCTTGGATTCGTTTACACAACTCTCCGCAGGTTCACCCTTGGTCTCGGGAACAAACAAATCATCAAGACCAGTCAGAATCCGAACAGCCTTGGCCTGTAGCCAGTATCTGTAACCCTCCTTGGACGGTCCAGTAGCAACCCAGTCTTCACCGTTCATAGCAACACCATTCTCACTAGTCGGAGCCCGGGCATAAGTCGTCAGAGTTGCAACGTCATCCTCCTCAAGAGTCACAGTAACGTGCTCAGCGTAATCTGTCGTATAAATAAAATTCTCATCCCGGAACATCCTCTCTTCCTCCGCACCCTCCTCTATCGCCTTCTTCTCCAACTCAACCCGACGAGCCAAGGCTTCCCGGGAAGACTTGTCGGCCAACTCTGCGCTTTGCTTCTGTAAATCCAGGCGACTCTTCAGATGCTGCAAAGCACCAGCAGCAGCTTCGGAAGTAGACGTCCTGCCAATAATGCGGCGGACGCGTTCCCGTTGACGCTCCTCGATTTCCGTGAGCTTAGTTTTGACTGCCAATTTCTTTTCGGTCGCAGCTAGTTCTGCAGCCTGATATTTAGAGGCGGTATCGGGGTTGGAGATGTCGGATTTGGGAGAAGACGGAGAGTCAGAGTCAGAGCTGGAGTCGGAACTGTGAGAGTTGCGGCGGTTACCAGCGGTGGTCGTAGTATTGGTCTTCTCGGTGTCGACCTCAGCGTAGGTGTAGTCGAGAGTTTCATCAGAAGGGCTCTGGATAACCTCGGGAAGCGCCGGTGGCGGCCCAAGGAACTCCACAGCAAACCGCATGTTCATGGCCCCGTAATCCTCACGAGAGAGACCCGCAGTAGTCACAATCACCGGGTTATACCGGGGCTCCTGAACACTATGGAAACCAGCAGGAGTCACGGGCCGAATGTTGGTGGCGTTGGGATCCACAAAATCCTCATCACTCACGCTACTATCAGAGGCACTATCGGGTTGCGGGACGATGCGTGGATCAGTGTAGGAGTCGGTGTCATACTGGTCAAAGGCCGGGTCGTCGACATTGTACCAAGCGTTTACGCTCAGGGCTAGGTGACGGTCTTGGGCAATGGCCCCGACGACGGCGTCGAGGAACTCAGGACCTTTGGCCGGGGGAGGGTTGGCTTTGTTGAACTTTTCTACGACGGAGTGCCGGCGATGTCTCGGGGTGAGGGCACTAGTCTGAGTGTCAACCTTGGCAGAAAGAGACAAAGGACCAGCCACGAGCTTCTCAATCTTCTCATCCACTCCAGAAAGCGCCTTTCGGATATCCTCAAGATCAGCTTTGTTAGGCGCCACAGTCTTTAGACCGTGGAATAATGCTGCTTGAGCATCCTTGTACTTGGCCTTCTCGGCAGCAACCCGAGTCTTCTCCGCCTTCTCCTCCTCCTCCTTCTCCCGTGCCTTCTCAGCAGCAGCCTTGACCTTGATGGCCATCTCCTCCTTAGCCCGGGCATGCTCAGCCTTCTCGGCAGGAGTCCACTGTTTAGCCTTGGACCCAGGACGGGCAATAACCTTTTGCTGCATCACGTGCCAAGCTGCTTCGGTGGCTTGTCTGGCTTGTCTAGCCGCTTCATTTCTGAAGGCTTCGTTCCGGGGGGACTTACCAAAGGGGACGGGAGAGCTGACGATTATGGTGGGCTTCTCTTGGACAGATGTTTCGGCCTGGGGACTCTTGAGAAGTTCAATGGCTTGCTTGGGCTCGTCTTTGGCTGGAGCGGGGAGGACCGGCTCCGTCTTGATTGGGGAAGTGAGGACAGGCTTTTCAGTAATGGCAGATACAAGAACAATAGCTTCAGCCTTGCTTTCAACCTCTTTGATCTCAGCCTTGTTGACTGCAATCTTTTCAGTTTCAGCCTTGGCCTCAACCTTTTTGTTCTTTTTAAAATGCTCCTTCGCCTTCTGCACCTGCCCTTTGCTCTTCACCTTCTCCTCAACAGCCGCTCCAAAGCTCCCTTTGCTCTCCTCGGCCGCCTTCATTGCCGCCGCCTGAACCTTTAGCTTTTCCTTGCGCTCCTTGCGCTGCCGGCGCTTAGCCTGTTGGTGATTCTTCTTTGCTGCAGCAATCTCCTCGGGAGTTCTTGTCTCAACAGGCTTTACCGAAGCAGGTTCCTGAGCCTCAGATGTTTCTAGCTGTTGAACAGGAGTCTCTGGAGTCTCAACAGGAGCTTCGGATTTCCCGACAGACACCTCAGTCTCCTGAAAAGGGGTCCCGGCCTTCTCAACGGGCGACTCAGTCTGCTCAGCAATTGCAGTCTTCAGGTTCTCCGAAAGTAGTTGCTGCATGGTCTCACGCGCCTTGGACTTCATATGTCTGATATCTTGAAGACTGGGATCAACATCCGTATTCGCAAAATCCTCATTCTGGCCTGAGATTTCATCGGCAAGATTCTTGGAGGCGAGTTCCTCAGCCATCATGCGGTCAGACTCTTGTTGAAGGCGTGTCTTGTCGGCAGCCTCGATGGCATCCTGAATAGCTTTCTGCTCAACAGCAAGCTTTTCAGCAGCAAGTCGCTGACGATCGGCTTTAGCAGCCTCTTCCTGTAGACGCTTCTGTTCGGCTGCCTTTTGCTCGGCCAACTTCTGAGCAGCCAGCTTCTCTGCAGCAAGACGCTTTTTCTTGGCCGCTTCCTCCTCTTGGCGCTTCTTTTCAGCAGCTTCAGCAGCTTCAGCAGCGGCTTTCTCGGCAGCTTCAGCAGTTGCCTTTTCAGCCTCTTGTTGACTCTTCTCTGCCGCCTCAGCAGCTAGCTGGCGCTTCTTTGCGGCTTCAACTGCTAGTTGGTGAGCTTTCCGCTCGTTTTGCTCGCGCTCTTGGAGACGCTTCATGTCCTTTTCCTCGCGTTTCTGGCGGATCGCAGCAAGACGCTTCTCGGTTTTGCGGACTTTCTCCTGGGCAGCCTGCTTCCTAGCTTCCGCTTCCAACTTCTTGGCGGCAATGGCAGCGAGACGGTCGTTCAAATTAGTCTGGCTAAGCTTAGCGGCCTCACGAGCTTCCTCGGCCTTGCGGGACTTTTCGTCCTTTTTGGCCTTTGCATCTCGGCGAGCTGAGCGGGTGTCTTCAGCTTGCGTGGTCTCGTGGGCCTTTGTGGCTCCTTCGTTTACCTGGGTATCTTTGGCTTGCTGGATCTGCTGAGCTTCAGGCTTTGTAGCCTGAGCATCTTTGAAAGCTTGCAGAGCAGTTTGATAAGTCCGCTTCAGATCCCTGGTCTCTTGAACCGAAGTATTGAAAGCATTTTTAAGAGACTTGGCTTTCAACTTGAACTCGCGAATAGCATTGGGATCGACCATAGTCTTGTGGTCACTTGAGTTAGGGTGTGCCATGAGCTCAGCATGTAACTTGTTTGTCTGATTAGTCTTCCGCAAGAGTTCATTGTGAGCTTCCTTGAACTGCTCCGGAGTCCATAGAGGAGCACTGGCTGGTCCCTGTTCACCATCTCCAAGACGGCGGATGTAACCAGGACCCATGACGCGAGATGTACGAAGAGCAGTGGCAGCACTACCAGAACCTCCATTGCGGGAGGAACCGGGACCATCGGTAGAGGGTCCGTTACCACTCTGACCACGGCCAGAAGCACCGGAAGGATCGTCTCTGTCATCATCGCGACGGTGGCGACGGTCATGCGGCTCAGTGTTCCTAGGGTGCTCTTTTTCCTCCTCGTCTTTATCGGAGTCTGACGAGGATGAAGAAGATCTAACATCATCGTCGAGAGCAACACCATCATCGGGCAGATGACGCTGGCGAGGAGGCATGGCATTCTGACGACGAAGGGTGGGAGGAACGAAGTTGGGATTGTGGGTACGACGAGATGAAGAAGGAATTGACTCGGGGGCAGTGGGCCGAGGGGCATCAGAACCGGATGAACGAGGAGTGGTCGGGTGGGGGTCCCGGGTATTATGGCGAGGTTCCTCGTAACGAGAACGAGAAGGTTCACGGCGAGAGCGGGAAGGCTCACGACGGGGTTCTTCATGGCGAGAGCTAACAGACGCCCGGCGAGAATGACTGGTACGCGAACGAGGGGGGTCCTGATGGGCCTCTTGAGGGTTGCTTGTGGCGGACGAACGACGGCCCATCAAGGCACTAAAAGCTCTTCCAAAACCAGATGATGAATTGGCCTGCTCATTGCGGTGGCTGCTCTCAGAGCGGCGCTCACCGTCACGGCCGGTGGTTGATCGACGACGCCCAGAACCAGCCTGGGACGCCGAAGTCCTATTGTTGTCAGTAGTAGTAGTAGTAGTAGTAGTAGCAGCAGCAGCAGCAGCAGTAGTAGTAGTAGTAGTAGTAGTAGTAGTAGTAGCAATATTATCCGGCCTGCGGGCTGACGGGGGATGGTAGTTGAACGATCTTCCCCGCTCAACGGAGCGATCAGAAACACTTTCCCCACGATGACGCGATTCGGAACGTCTCATTGACTCATCAATGCAAGGTCGAATTAGCGAGTGTTGACGATTAGCCTCCATGTCTGAATAAGAGTTAGGCGAGAGTCCATGCTCTAGAAAAAATCGAGAAGAATACTCACTACGCTGGTAGTTGGCGGTATCCGAGTGAATGGGGCGATGGTCACGTTCGTTGAGTTGGCGCTCGCGGTTCTGGCGAGCGGTGCGCATCTTGTTGTTTTCACGGGCACGGAGGAAAGAGGCTGCGGCGGTAATTTGGTCGAGGCCGGAAAGTCTGGGGCGGGGTGCGGCAGCATCCTGGCAGGTGCGGCAGGGCTGGCGTTGGAGTTCCTGGCCTTGGTAGGTGGGGTTGCAGCGGCCGTCGGCGAGTGGGCAACGGTGGGTGATGCGGGTGCTGAGACTTCTGCAATTGGGGCATTGCATGTAAATTCCATGGCACATGGTGGCGGTTGGAAGATGGAGAAGAGGGTTAACTTGGGAAGGTTTGGGTTATTTGGTATCAAAAGAGCACGAGGAGAACTAACCAGTAGTTACAATCCAGAGTGCTTGTGCAAATGATGATGTTGTAAATGCTTGATGGATGATGAATGCGATGCGAAGCGAAGCTAGAAAGGAAATGAAATAACACAAGAAAAGAAGAGAAAATGAAGAAACGAAAAGAAGAAAGTGAAGATGGAATTGGTTGTATACATTGCAAGGGAAATGAAGATGGCGATGGGAGCGAATATGAAGCATCTTATAGATGGCAACAAGAACCAAGGACCCCTCTGACATGATGAACAGCTGTACATGTCAAAGGTTTTTGGAGTTTGTATCGTGTACGTTTCAAGGAATGAACAGCACAAAGAATTTACCAGTTGATACACGGGTTGATGTCTTTTTCATTGCTTTCATATATCCAAAAGAAAGGAGTTGGACATTGTTTGATGGGTCAAAGGATAATGAGAGCAGCAAAGAGACGGTGTTTGTGTGGGGCGAGGATTAAAGTTTCTTTGTGCTGGTGTTATTCCCAAAAGGGAAAATGAATGGAGGACAAGGAAAGGGGTGATGGAATGAAAAGGAATTCACAGGCAATACATGGGACGCTATGTCAATTCCACCACACAAAGAGAATGCGAACACTTTATGATTGAATTGGTGTGCTTCATCTTTGAAGTCGGTTTATATCGATTATAGGTTGTCGTTTATGTGGTTACACAACTCTCCGCCCTGTACAACCATCTCTCCATTCGGCAACCACGCAACACATAGCATACTTGGCCTCAAATCTCAATCGCCAACCTTTTAATTCCTCGACCAACACAAGCCAGCATCTTTTCCTTTTGTTCCTCCGCCGAGGAGGGGGGGGCTGGCGAGGGTTCGATTGGCGGTGGGGTTTGTGGGGTTTCGATGGAGGTATTCTTGGATGGCGTGGATGGCCCAGCTGGGTTCAACACGGGAGAGTAGGGTGATTATGTCACCGGGGGTTATGTAGCTTGGTCTAGGTGAATCACAAGGTGAGGATTAGTCCTGTCTGCAATGAGTTGCTTTGTTGGATCATGTTAGAGATTGACTATAAACCCTAAAGATGGAATGGAAAAATCCTCCAACCCTAGTAGATATCCCAGAAATCAATCAAGGTGTTATCGTAAGATAACAGTTGAATGTGACTTTGGCAGTCTGCCCTGTTTCATTGCCATGCCATGCAAGCTATCAAGGTGAAACAAGTCAAATGGGGCGGCCTTGTACTACACAATACCTGCAGTATATAGCTCTATATAAACCGGGCAACACAAAGCCAGAACGCCCAGATAGATAGACAAAGATACCGCCAAGAACTTGACGGAGAAGATAAGACGTGAAGTCACAAAGAGACATTGATTGGCTAGAGTAGAAGGGGCGGCCAATGAAACAAGTTTTCAAAGTATAAATAGAAACATGTATGATGAGATAAGATAGCGACGCATCTGCCGGACACAGCCAATACGCCATGTCTTGCAGCTAAAAGTACTCTCCAATATCTGAGAGCCTTGTGCTTACTGTTTCCGTAGCCTGCATGTGACAATGACGGCATTTTTGGCTTTTAAAGCTGAGGACTGACGGCTGATGGCGTCCCAAAAAGGGCGGAGGATGACGGGGCGGGGGAGTGCCCGATTTGGTAACAGATATGAGGAGATATAACGAGGTGATCTCCGTCTTCTTGACCATTTTGATTCTTTTGATTCTTTGTATCCTTACTCAGCTTCAAGTCTATACAATGACTGCAATTACAAAACAGCCTTTGAGGCCACAAAAAGCACCGGAATATTCCCATGTTTCTTCCACGCCGCCGAAGCCCGGAAACCCACCGCCTGCGGAATCACTTGAAACTCCAAAATCCGTCCCCGCATATCTCGACGATTACGCCCACCTCTCCGGTCTCCTGGGCTTCGGAAATGACCATTATTGGACCTCGGACCCTCCGTCAACCCCACCTCCACGACATCCACTCCGGTCTACTGCCACCACCATCGCTCCCCCGCCTCGAGATGCTGATGCCATAGACATAACCTCACCATATCTACCGCAACATCTCCTCTGGATTGCAACTACGCCACCTTTGGAACTATCAATCATCTCTCCTAATTGTCCAGCCATGGTAGGTCAGGCTGCCATCTCCGGCCTCGCAAAAGTCATAGCCCACGCAGCAGACGAACGCAAGGCCCTCTACCAGAAAATCACCCAAGACTTCCACGCCAGCATCGCCACGGGAACGGACGACCAGAAGCCTAGTGACCCATATCTGCCAATCATCATCATCACCACCGACGACCAACCTCCAACCGGCCCGCAGTCCGAGGACAGTTTCGTCACCGCCGTGGAACCCGTATCCCCCGACTCCGGCACTCCCACCCCCCTCGGCAAAGGCAAAGGTCCCGACATCCCCATAGAACCCGACACCAACCTCCTCCTGCCACCTCCGGCCGTACAGAAAACACGCCGAAATGCCCTGACGCGTCTTTTACACGCCCGCGGGGATTCCACAACGGGCGAATCTTCTAGTTCTGGCGCTGCCTGAGGTCTATTAAGGGCCATCTATAGACGGCTTACACCAGAGAGCTCGGCAGGGCCGTCAAGGTTGGCGATTCCAGTGGAGACAGTGGAGGAAGGGGATGAGATTTGGGAGTGGTTGAGTGAGGTGCAGGAGCAGAGGGCGGAGAGGAGAGCGGAGGAGGCCAAGGTAAAACATCAAAAGTCTATCAGGCGGAAAGAAGAAAAGGCGAGGAAAGAAAAAGAAGCGCAAGTGGAGGCGAAAAAGGGAACTCCAGAGCCAGTGTAAGTTGGATATATATTCCCCCAGGGTCAGGGTCAATGGGTGATATCACCGAATGGTGCCCTTTGCTAACACAAAGACAGAGAATGCGTTTCCTGTCTCGACGACTTCCTTCCTGCCGAGACCATCCGGGTCACTTGCCATAACTACTGTTCCTCTTGCTTCACTCGCCTCTTGACAACCGCCACCACCAATGAGTCCCAATGGCCACCAAAGTGTTGTCTCAACCCAATCGATCCCTCCCTCTTCACCAAACATTGCCCCCCAGACCTCCAGAAAACACTAGTGGCTCGCGCCATCGAATGGACTCAACCAACAGCAGAAAGAATCTATTGCTACTCCTCCCGCTGCGGCCTATACATCCCCCGAGCCTCAACCTTCTTGGCCCGACAAATGGCCGAATGCATCCAGGGCCACCGAACCTGCACCCTTTGCAGACGCGAAGCCCACAAAGGCGATTGCCCCGATGATCCGGCCAGACGCCAGCTAGATGACATTGCAGCGTTACGCGGATGGGTCAACTGCCACAAATGCGGCAGCCTAGTCGAACACAAGGAAGCCTGCATGCACATGACCTGTCGCTGCGGCGGCCAATTCTGCTATGTGTGCGGCATCCAGTGGAAGAGATGCCAATGTACAGACCGAGATTTTACCCGCAAGAAACGGCAAGTCCGCGAGCGGGTTGATGCTCGGGAGTTGTTGCAGCGGCAGGAGGAAGAGGAGTTGCGGGAGGCACTGGCTGCTATTGTAGAAGCTGAGGCCGAGGAACGCCGCAAGGAGCTTCTGCGCCGACTGGAAGCCGAGCGGCGGTCTCGCGAGCAGGAAGAACGCCGTGAACGGGAACGTCTAGCCCGACGCAAGGAGAAATACATCTCCCGGCGTGTCACCGAGGTTCTTGGACGTCGGGCTATCCAGGAGACATATGTGGTATATGACGCTGCGTTGGATGCTCTGGCGATTATGCAATCTCGTGCCATGACTCACAAGGCCAACACAGCCTCCGAGAACCTCAAAGACGAAGCAACTGCCACCGTTGCCGAGTTTGAAGCACAAATGACCCGAGAACTCGCCGAGGCTGCCGAGAAATCTGCAGCCGCTGTCGCCGAGGTCCAGGCACAGATGGCAGCCGAACTGGAAGAACGAGCCGACGACGCCCGTGACCTTGCGGCGAGATATCAAGCCGACCTGGTGGCCTTTTATGGAAATGACCGGCACGGAGGATCCAAAGTCGCCGAAGCCATGACAAGATATCATGGCAAGCATGCCGTTGGCTACCACAACTGGCTAGCATGGCGGACCGCCGAGGAAGAGGCCGTCATGTTTCGAGCCGAAGAAGAACGACAGCTGCGCGAGGAGGCAGCGTTTGTGAAGAAGACAAGACTGGAGGATGGGTTTGGGGAGAGGGCGGCGAGGATGGAGTGGGAGATGGTTGCGGGGTGGCAGTGGGTGGAGAGGGTGAGGGCGGAGAGGAAGGTGGTTTTGGCGGAGATGGAGGCGGAGGAGTTGGCGAGGGTGGAGGTTGCTAGAGAGGGGTTTAGTGAAGTGGAGATAACTATGGATGGGGAGATTGATGCGTTGGGGGATGAGGTTGGGGAGGGGGAGGGGGAGGGGGAGGAGGCGGGATTGGCGAGACGGTTTGCGCAAGAGGCTTTGGGGGAGGGGGGAGATGAGATTGAGTGTTGTTTTAGACATCAAAGTACTGATAGATGAATAGATACATCATCTTCTTTTCCATTGTATCTTTTAAAAGACTGTCCTTCCGGTACTACTGCCGGCACCGGCACCGGCACCGGCCTCTTCCTCATCTGAACTTGACTCTCCTTCGGCAAAAACCTCGGTTGGATCCAACGGCGCTCTCGCCCCCTCCAAAATCACCCCTTCCAACTCTGGCACCACCCACTCCTTCACCACATGGATATCCCGTCCCGACGGCATCTGCCCCAGTAACTCTCTGACCCCGGGGACCGTCTGTGCCAACATGTTATCGTTTGTCCGCGTCCACTTTGCATGCAACATTTCAATAACCCTAATCTCCTCTCCTCGTCCTCCGTCCGCCCCCCACGCCGTCTCCCTCTCGATTCGTTTGTCCTCTCTCCGTTCGGCCCACTGACTCTTCAACTTGCCCAGACCCAAAGACTTCTTTGAGAACTGCTTTATATCAATGTCCATCTCTTGTAGCCCGGCATTCAACCACCCAATTGCCGTCCCCGTCTGCCCTCCCATCTCCGCGTCAATCCCAAAGAACCGACACGCCTTTGCTCTGCTACTCTTTTGTAGTCCCGTAATGTACTTGACTAAATCGCTAGCCGGTTTACTCCCCATTTCAGTCGCCGCCGCTTGTAGTAACGCCGCCGCCTTCTCAGCATGTTCAGCAGCTGCCAGACACAAGCGGGCAAAAAGAAGGGTCCGCACTTTCGGTATATCCGGCGCCTTGTACATCCATTCCCGGTCATTCTCGTTGCGAGACTGGTTGACAAGCGCCGGGTAAGGATCGTCCTTTAATACAGCCAGCAACGTTGCCTCGGCATGCGCTAGAGCCGCCAACGCCGAAGCTGTCGCTGGGGCAATATCCAGTGTCCCGTGAGATCGCGGAGAAGAGGACAAAGACGTCAGAGCAGAATGTCGAGAGGCGAGAAACTTGGCAATCGCAGCCGAAGTCAGTAGTGACCGAGTTGCAGCCTGAATAGCCGTCACGCGAGCCTCTGAAGATGACGGCATCCCCGACGTTACATAAAGCGGTTGCAGAGTTGCCCGTGCCAGCAACGAATGAGCATTAGCCAGTGCCGTCACCACAAAGGCCACTTCGTCGTCGAGTGTATACCCTTTCGCCTTGCCCCCCTTGGTTAACCCTCCCTTTACAACACCCGCCGTCCCCAGTGTTGGCCGCCAGCAAAAGGTTGGGACGGACCGGAGGACGGCATTGACGCCGGTGGTTTTGGCCTGTCGGGCGTCGAGGCTGGAACTGAGGGCGAGGAGGTAGGGGAGGTAGTCGGTGAGGGAGGTGATGACGAGGGGGATGAAGGGGGCTTTTTCTGAGGGTGGGAGGCGTTTGAAGCGTTTGAGGGTGGCACGGAGGACGTTGCGATGGGTGGTGGCGAGGAGTGGAAGGGAGGGGTGGGAGATGCAGTCTATGGTGGTGGGGAGGGCCGTGGCTCCGGTAGTGGGGAGAAGAAAAGAGAAGGGCATGATGATTGACAATGGACAATTGAGATGCTGATTGAAGAAAGTTAATAAATGAGGGGTCGTCTCTGGGCACATCGTGATGGATGACCCAAGGTTATTCCGCAGCTAGGGTAACTGCTCAAAACAGATAGCTTCCATTCAAGTTCCAAACAGGGTTAAATGCATAACCCTTGCTACAAGGAAGCAGGGGTCCATCTGGCCCAAAAGTATCTAAGCAATGATACCGAGCTTTGCAAAGGCCACCAAAAAACTTGGAAATAATTCATTTTCTTATCAATTATAAAAAGCGACTTACTGACGTATCTACAGGCGGTTCTCAATTTCTCGACCAAAATCTCATTTGCTGGATGTGGCATTGATTGATCTTTATCGTTCTTCGACCCGATTACAATCTCTCTCTCTCTCTCTCTCTCTCTCCATTTCCTACGCCGGCGTTCCGGCCTCTCGCGACCCACAACCACAAACCAACCTCCGATTCACCACACAATGTCCTCGCCGGCCTTCTATAAACCTCGCCGCGGCGTCAAGGGCATCTCTCCACCCCCCTCCCGCCCCAAATCCTCTTCCTCCTCCACCGCCTCCCGCCCACACACCCCATCCGACGGCACCTCCGCCCTCCCCACCTTCCCCCTCTCCTCCTTTCTATGGCCCGCCCGCTCCGGCATGACCATGTGGGAGATCCTCCCGCTAACCCTCATGGCTGCCGGTCTCTTCCGCTGGGCGACGGGCCTCTGGGGCTATTCTGGGTTTCAACGGCCGCCAATGTTTGGTGACTACGAGGCGCAGAGGCATTGGATGGAGTTGACGATTCATTTGCCGGTGTCACAATGGTATTTTCACGATTTACAGTGGTGGGGGTTGGATTATCCGCCGTTGACGGCATATCATAGTTGGCTCTGCGGGAAGATTGGCTCCGCGATAGATGCGTCTTGGTTCGTGCTATTTGCCTCCCGGGGCATCTACGACGCCCGACTCAAGGTCTTTATGCGCGCCACCGTCTTTATTTCAGAGTATCTCATCTACGTCCCTGCCCTCGTCATCTTTGTCCGCCGCTACAGCCGTCTCAGCAATGTCACCGTCTGGTCGTCTTCCGTCGCCCTCGCCGCTATCGTCCTACAGCCCGCCACCATGCTCATAGACCACGCGCACTTCCAATACAACACCGTCATGCTCGG
The DNA here is from genome assembly GCA_002018255.1 of Bretziella fagacearum. NCBI lineage: Eukaryota > Fungi > Ascomycota > Sordariomycetes > Microascales > Ceratocystidaceae > Bretziella > Bretziella fagacearum. Next base: position 25,455 of record MKGJ01000204.1, on the reverse strand, counting down.
CTTCGTCATCGCCTCCATGTCCAGCATGCTCGCCAACCGTTACCTCTGGTCTGCCGTCTTTTTTGTCTGTGCCCTCGGCTTCAAGCAAATGGCCCTTTACTATGCACTCCCCGTGTTCTCCTTTCTTCTCGGCTCCTGTGTCTTCCCTACGTTGAACCCCGGCCGTCTGCTATCCATTGCCGCCGTCACCGCTGTGGCCTTTGCCCTGCTCATCGCCCCCATTGTGCTCGGCGCCCTTTACGATGCCGCCGCCGGCCTCGACTACCGCCCTGACTTTGACGGTCCTCCGGCACCGCTGCCAATCTTCACCTTTCTAGATGACATACTCGACCGCGAAGCCGCCTACTACCCTGTTATCCAACAACTGGTCCAGATGATCCACCGCGTCTTTCCCTTTGCTCGTGGTCTTTTCGAGGACAAGGTGGCCAACTTTTGGTGTGCCGCCAACGTCGTCTTCAAACTCAAGCACCTTGCCGCCCCGCTCCTCCAGCGTGCTGCGCTGGGTCTTACTCTGGCCTCGACTATCCCCGTCAACGCATTGTTGTTCCTATATCCCCGCAAGAACCTCCTCCCCTATGCCTTTGCGGCCACCGCCTGGGGATTCTTTCTGTTTTCGTACCAGGTGCACGAGAAGAGTGTGCTTGTCCCGCTGATGCCCATGACTCTTCTTCTGGCTGGCAAGCACGGTCTCCGCTCCGATGTCCGCAGCTGGGTTGCGTTTGCCAATATCCTCGGGGCGTGGACGCTCTTCCCGCTGTTGAAGCGAGTAGACTTGGCGATGCCGTATGCGGTGTTGACACTGCTATGGGCGTACCTGCTGGGTATTCCGTTCCCAGTACTAAGTGAGACGTCGGTGGATGGGCAAAAGTGGCTGCGGGTGGCGGTGAACTTGTTGCATGGGGCATTTTATGTGGTGATGGCCGGTTGGCATGTGGTGGAGGGTCATGTTGAGCCGCCGGTGGATAAGCCGGATCTGTGGACGGTTGCGAATGTGGGGGTTGGTGCGGTTGGGTTTGGGATTTGCTATCTTTGGTGTGTGGGGAGGATGGTGCAGGAGATTGGGTGGTTTGGAAAGGTGGTGAAGGTGAAGACGAAGTAGGCCAAGCAGAGTTAGGGTTAGTGGGATTCTTTGTTATAGTTTGCACGTCTATATATTTTTTGGTTTTGTTGCATGTTGATGGAAAAAAGGACATTTGTCGACGGCTTCATCATATATGATTTTGGAAAGACAAAGTACTGTGCATGATGGGTTGTCAGCTTGAATGGAAGCTGGGACTGTGGCAATTAGTGACTAGGTATATCGTGATATAGCTTGTCCTCGGGTGGCTCATACAAGACACTGACGAGTATCTAATATCTGTAGACAACCTATATAAATATCTCTGGGTATATATTATTCACGCCCTATCAGTCACCCAATTTCTGTTGATTATTTATGCCTCCGAAATTGAGGGCCCTCTTGTTTGTTTTTATTCAATTCCATAAAGTCTTTCTTTGATAACGCAAAATTCCCAAGTACCTTTTCGCCCATCGCCCACCTAAAAGGTACTTCCAGGGACAACAACCACTTGTATATCAAAGAGAAACTCTAAACCAATAAAGAAAAACCCCACTATATTCCCATCCCAAGTCTTGGAATCCATCACTTCTTTCACACTTCTCACCATTGTTGCTAGTATTCAACAAGTCAATAGTTCCCCCCTCCTCCTCTCCCTTCCTCCTTGAGTTGACCACATCAAAGAAGATGTCCTTCCGAAGCTGACACTAGATTGGTTATGTTCTTTGTCTGACCGTAAAAGAGAAAAGAATAAGCAGGAGAAGAAAAAAAAAGGCAAAACGGCAAATGGAGTGAAAGGGTTGGAGAGATTACGGACGTACAGTATATGTATATTTCTTCGTCTTCTTCTTCGTCTTCTTCTTCGTCTTCTTCTTCCTCTTTTCTTTTCTTCTTCTTCTCATCTCCTTTCAAGCCACATCGTTTAACCATCAACTATCACGAGTTCCTACTGTTGTGTTTCGTTTCACATATAGCATCCCACTAATAATACTCCTTTCATTGTACGATATATGCGATGAAGCTTCCGTCGATACTGTTGGCGGTGGCCGTCTTGCTCGGTACCAGTCTGGCCCAAGACCTTCCTATTGCCACAACTACTAGTTCTCCTTCTACCTCTACCTCCAGTGCCCCCGCCACCACCCACACCGTCCTAGTCGGTCAAGTAAGTCTATCATAGCATCAGCTTTTAGTATACAATATATATATGTTTGTGTGTGTGTGTGTGTGTGTGTGTGTGTGTGTGTGTGTGTGTGTGTGTGTGTGTGTGTATATATATATGTGTGTATATATATATATATATATATATATGTATATACTTATATCGCTTCTTCCACAGAATGGCGGCGGCCATGCCATGAGTCCAAACACTACTTATGCCGAGGTTGGTGATGTCGTGGGTAAGTTGGTCCTACATGTTCATCACAAAAAGACAGTGACAGTCACTGACTCCTCTAGAATGGGTGTTTTACCCAACCAACCACTCCGTTGTCCAAGGAGTCTATCAGCAAGCCTGTCTTCCAGTCAACCTTGCCTACCCAGGTCAAATGGGTTTCTGGAGTGGTAACCCATATGTTGCTGGTCTCACCGATGTAAGTTTCCCGACAAGCCACCGACTTGTGACCTACGCGACACACTAACCACTACATGGCATGTACTTGACTAGCTTCCCACTTTCCAAGTCACTATCAACGACACCGAGCCCATCTTCTACTACTGTGGAGCCCCCAGCTCTTGCAGCAGTAACCAAATGGTCGGTGCCATCAACCCCGTAAGTCCCCATTACCTTTTTGTACTTTTCCCCTTTTAGGCCCTCTCTAACCAGCTTGTCTACAGAACTCCACCAAGCAATTCACCCTAGCCAACTACGCCAACCTCGCTTCCCTTGCCGAAAAAGAATACAACCCCACCGACTCCTGGACCCCCGAATCCGACAGCTCCAGCACATCCCCCTCCGGCTCCTCCGGCCCCTCCGGCCCCTCTGGCCCCTCCTCAACCACCGGCCACTCCTCCTCTTCCATATCTGCCGGTGCCATCGCCGGCATCGCCATCGGCGCTGTGGCCGCCCTTCTCATCTCTGGTATCCTCCTATACTTTTGCGGCCGCCGCGGTGGCGTCGAATGGGCGCAGAAACGCTATTGGCCGTGGGGCGGTGCACAATCTGGGCCGAGTGTTTCGACTGTTGGTACAGGGAGTGAGATGATGGACGGGAAGGGAACTCTGGGGTTTTCGAGTCCGCCAATGTCACCCGGGTACCCTTTGAACACCCCTCGGATAGTCAGTGGAGAGCACGGATAGTAAGTAAAATTAAAAAAAAAAATTGTTGTTCTTCTCTTATTCTCTTTCTTTTTCTGTTTTTTCTTTTGAAAATCCAGAGAGCTGACCGTCACAACAGCGTCTCCAGTCCCTACAGTCCCCCCTCCGCCCCCGCCTGGCCCACTCAACCCCACCATCAGCAATATCCCCCCAACTACCCCCAACAATACGCCTACGGCCACCAACCCACACATTCCCTCCCAATGTATCCACACCACCACCAGCCCTTTCCTCCTGCAGCTCCTCTTCCACCGTCAGAACTTGCCTCTGATGTTATCCCACGAGATGCAACGCCTTTGCCGGGACCTTTTCATGTGCCTGGGTATCTAGGTCCGCCGGCTGAGGAACAGAGACTGCAGACTACTACTACTAGTACCGGTCAGGGGGATGGGGATGGAGAGGTGGAGGACTCGCCGACTATCAAGAGTGCGTTGCCAGAGTATCGGTCTCCGGGTGGGGCTAGCTCTTTTTCGTTTGCTTCGGATGCGGAGAGGAGTTATCGGCCTAGTGGAAAGAATTAGTTGGCGGTGACTGATGTTGTAAGTTGGTTTGTGTTTGTGTGCATGATATCACGGCGTCAATAGTTAGGGTTCTTACCAGTCAGGGTTGGACCAGTCAACAAGTATACGAAAATAGAAACCAAATGCCCATGTGGGATTTGTCTATAAAAAACCCTGGAACCAAGGCTTTGAGAAAACTTGAGACAAAGTCGTAGAGGACACATGTTGTTTTCTGGTTTAACTGTGACTCTCTCTATGAACGGTGTCACTGACATTGTAACTCTATATGTGGCTCTCACTCTGCTATACAAGTCACTGCCAACTGATGGGAGATATCGGGCAATGGTTTCTCTTGGGGGAGTTCGAAGCGTGGCTACGGGGATACGGACAAGGTGGAGAGGGGCGGAGATGCTCTAAAAGAGAACACCTGTCAAAGTCTTGATAATTAATCGTCTGGGGCTATTTTATATATCAATAAGCTTTATCCTTTGGGGAGAAGGTTGTCTAAGAAAAGAAACCCTAGTGACAAATGTAATGCATAGAGAGTAATAACCCTCCCTCCTCCTCCTTCCTAGTCCTCCTCCTTCCTAGTCCTCCTCCTTCCTAGTCCTCCTCCCTCCTAGTCTTCCTCCTTCCTAGTCCTCCTCCCTCCTAGTCCTCCTCCTTCCCGGCTTTCGTAGATGCCAGATCAAAAGGAGTTGTTATTCAAACAAAGAATTTCCCAATATAGACAGAATCATAGGGTACCTTCCTTTCCGTTTTGTATCCATAGTTTGTGCTTTCCTTTTTTTTCTTTCTTTATTTTTTGTCGCCTTCCGTATTCATTCATTCATTGTTGAACATTCGTCAGCTCCTGCCATATCAAGTCAAAAACCCCCATTCCAACAAAAGGTTCTTACCAAAAGACCCTCCACATCAATAAATAGAAGAAGGAACCAAAAGAAGAAGGAACAAGAAAAAACTTTTCACTTTCCATTAGAAAAACATACCCATTTCCTTCAAATTTGCATCATCTCAGCCTCAATTCTTCTTCCAATTTTTCCACCGTCGTCATTGAGTCACTGAACTATACAACTTGTTGATTATAGGTCTCGCTTATGCTTTAAATCTTCCAAGCGAAAACAAGACAAAATAAGAAAGAAAAAAAAAACCTTTCAAGGTCTGTGTGTCATTCGTCCGGCATTACCAGAAGCTCCCTCTACCTCGAGCCCTGAATAGACCCCGTCAACTTTTTGCTTTCTTTGTTCACTTACTCTCTTCCAGCACCTGTCTTCTTCTTCTTCTTCTTCTTCTTCTTCTTCTTCTTCTTCTTCTTCTGGCCCCGTCTCCGAAAACCCCGCGAACGAACACACAACCACTACCACTACCACAACCAATAACCAACAACCACAACCACAACCACAACCAACAACCACTACCAACAACCACAACCACTACCAACAAC
>MKGJ01000204.1:0-19539 GCA_002018255.1 Bretziella fagacearum | reverse complement strand
CACACACACACACACACACACACACACACACACACACACACACACACACTATAGCTCCTCCCTCTCCTTTCTAGTCTCTCTACTGCCACTTCTACTCCACATCGTTAGATCAACCCGCGACTATCCCGCATCCCACATCCTACACATAATACACAATGGCTCAACATCGTGGTGGTGCCATTGGCATGGGCTATGGCATGGGCGCCGCTCCCCCGTCATTCGGCACACCCTCTGTTGAGAACGAGGGCATTCTAGAGTCGGTGCGCAAGCTCACTAGCAAGATTGAGGATATCCTCGACTCCCTCAGCGAACCTATCAAGCCGTATGTCTTTTTTTTCTTTTCCTTTTTTTTTCAAAAAAGAAGTCTTGTTGTTTGCAGTCGGCTATTTGCGCAAAGCTGGATATCCCATGATGCTGCTTATTGGCTAGCTTGCCAATCAACTCATCTCTAGCTCTCGCTGCACTGCACTTGCGCTGATTAGCCATTCAACAAATGGCATATCAAAATCGCCACTTTGGTAAACTTGTATTAACTCGTGTTTGCTTGTAGTTTCCTCCCCGCCATTGGCCGTTTCCTGATCGTCGTGACCTTCCTGGAGGACTCTTTGCGTATCATCACCCAGTGGGGTGACCAGGTCATCTACCTGCACGATTTCCGCAAAAGTAAGCAGTTAACAACCCTTTGATTCTTTTGCTGTGTACCAACAATATGCCCCAGCCGTCTTTTGTTCCATTACGGCTTGTGCTGAGCATCATTGTTGTATTCCAATGATTGTTGGTCTTGAGGACTCAAGATTCTCAGACTACACTACATTGCAATCGATCAATACTTGAGACGAAACCTAAAAAAAAAAAAAAAATTCATAAATCCCCTATGCTCTCTCTCTCTCTCTCTCTCTCTCTCTCTCAAAAGACCTCCATTACTAACACATGTACCCTTTTTTCTTTTTTTTTTTTCTTTTTTTTTTTTCCAACAGTGCCCTGGGTCGTTACCCACATCTTCCTGATTGTCAACGTCCTGGCCATGATCTCAGGCTCCATCCTCGTCATCATCCGCAAGTTTTCCGATTACGCCGTCTTTGGTCTCATGGGTGTTGTCGTTACCCAGGCTCTCGGATACGGTCTCATCTTTGATATTAACTTCTTCTTGCGCAACCTGTCCGTTATCGGTGGTCTTCTGATGGTGTTGTCAGACTCGTGGGTGCGCAAGACCAAGGCCTTTGCCGGTCTGCCAACTCTGGATGAGAAGGACCGCAAGATGTATTTCCAGCTGGCTGGTCGCGTTCTGCTCATCTTCCTGTTCCTCGGCTTCATGATGGCTGGTGAATGGTCGGTCTGGCGCATCATTGTCAGTCTGATTGGCGCCATTGCCTGTATCATGGTTGTTGTCGGCTTCAAGGCCAAGTTCAGCGCTACTCTGCTGGTTGTAATCCTGAGCGGTTTCAACCTGCTAGTGAACAACTTTTGGACTGTAAGCCCCCCTTTCCCTTCCTTTTCTTCTTCGGCCTTTATCCCAACTTTTCTTTTTATATGCTAACACGCTTTCTAGCTTCATGAGCACCACCCCCACAAGGACTTTGCCAAGTACGACTTCTTCCAGATCTTGTCGATTGTTGGTGGTCTGTTGCTGCTTGTCAACAGCGGCCCCGGCCAGTTCAGCATTGACGAGAAGAAGAAGGTGTACTAAGACTTAGGCTCTCTATGTGCCTCGCATACCACATTTTTGCTGCTTTGATTTTGCATATTGTTTGCGCCTTGATGGAGGGGTTGTTTTTTTGGTGTGCCCTCGGCCCATTGTGTGCTGTTGTTGTCCCCCGTCATCTCCGCCTTCTCACTCTTTCAACCTTCACATTCATACATATATATTGTATCAATGTGTACACGACCAAACATATTTCCGGTTCCCATCCCAAGTTTTTGTTTTTGCTGCACTTTTGGTTGCTGGCAGACTAGGCTTATTCATGAATCAATTCTACTGCTTTTTACATTCTGTTTTTCCTTTTTTTTGGCTTTTGGCTTTTGGCTTTTGGCTTTTGGCTTTTGGCTTTTGGCTTTTGGCTTTTGGCTTTTGGCTTTTGGCTTTTGGCTTTTGGCTTTTGGCTNTCTCTCTCTCTCTCTGTCTCTCTCTCTCTCTCTCTCTCTCTCTCTCTGTCTGTCTGTCTCAACTTGAATGCCATTGAATGTGGTTGTCGAGTAGTGAGTCTCGGTGCTCGAGCATACTTGACTGGAATCTATAGACGTGCCAAAGGAAAGAGTTCAAAGTGTATGGAGGTTTTATTTTAGGGCACAATTTCTGATCTGATGATGTTTCTTTTTTTTTTTTTCTCTTTTCTTCTTTTATTGTTAAATAGATGTAGAACTATCGCTTGTATTATATACCCTTTTTTTTTTTTTTTCTCCCGTGAAGTCTTGAAAGTTTCAATCGCAGTAATTTAGGGTTAAAGGGAGCAGGGTTACTTGAGGATGATTGTTCTTCTAGGGCTACTGACGATGTTTTTGCGGGATTAAAGGAATGAATCAGAGGTTCACTGGAAACTACGCACGCAATCTTGAAACGTTCAAGGTTAAAACTACATTCTAAAGGCATATTTTGTTTTTATTTCTTTTCGCTTGTCATCTTTACAAGTGATTACAGACTTTCACCATGGTATGTACTATATATCAAGCTCTCTACAGTATACTTTCTGTCTAACGTATTATAGGTCCACGCTGATGCTACAAACTTTGCCGAGGGTCTATCCAAAGAGGAGGTCTTGGAGCAGTTGGTTATGGAGAACTCGGGGTTGTTGGTTGATAGTCGGAACTGGGTGAGTGGCACATGATATAAGTGGGAGGATGAAAGGCCTATTAGGTTTTTGAATATTCTGCTAACAGCATGGTTTAGGTTTGGTACGTGGGGATATCTGACATTGGAGACATTGAGGATATATACGACACCATACAAAGTTCACAAAGGCATCACAGCTGACCAAACACAGTAACCTCGCCAATGCAGCCAGCATGATCTGGCACGCCTACCAATCCCTCCCCTCTCCTAGTAACGCCGTTAACTGGGCCGGTAAATCTCTCCCTCCCTCCCCTCTTTCTCTCTCTCCGTCCTCCTCCAAAAAAAAAATACTCTATTCCCAACTAACACTCCTTCATCTCCTCTTCCAGGCTTCTACACCCTCGACCCCAGTACCCCCTCCCAACTAATCCTCGGCCCCTTCCACGGCCGCGTCGCCTGCCAAACCATCGCCTTTGGCCGCGGCGTCTGCGGAACCGTCGCATCATCCGGCAGAACCGAAATTGTCGCCAACGTCCACGCCTTCAAGGGGCACATTGCCTGCGATAGCGTTACCAAGAGTGAGATTGTGGTGCCGATTATCGTGCGGGCAACGGATGGCGGGGCGGACAAGTTGGTGGGGCTGATTGATTTGGACTGTACCGAGTTGGAGGGGTTTGATGAGGTGGATAAAAAGTATTTGGAGATGTTGGCGGGGCAGTTGGCGGAGGGGTGTGATTGGTAGACCCTAGGATGGTGATGGTGGTGATGCTGTAACCCTATTGTGCTTTGCTGTGGCTGACGCCACTGTGGCGGGATTCTTTTTTTTTTCAATATCAAAAAATATATTCATCTCATTTTTTTGCCTTTTTTTCTATAGAATTGGCTTGTGATTTTGGAAGGTATCCTTGTTAAAGCAACAATCGTAGGCAGCTTTGTGCAACATAACAAGACAACTAGCCACGCTACCTATTGACAAGCATTTTGCTTGCTCCATTTCTTTGTTTTCATTTTCTTTCCTTATCCTTTTTATTCTTTTTATTTTTTCCTTTTTTTAAAAAAAAAGGCCACAGGCATCTCCAGACGCTATCTACCATGAACGTCTCCCGCTTGTACACCCTCCGTCCTGCTCCCTTCCTCGACCGTACCACCCTCCCTTTCCATTCCGCCTACACCCGTCTCTCCAGCACCAACACCCACCCACGCCCTCCCATCTACAAACGCTCCGGCCGCAAAGCACCCCCCCTCAAAGAAGCCGTCGTCCCCACGGGGCCACCCCCAGTCCTCAAGTATCCCGAATCCCTCATCAACCCCCCAACAGAAACCCTCCCACCGCCACTGGACCTGCCGACATATACGCGCGATGTGGGGACTGTAAAGTACTATTTCCGACTGGCCAAGGCGTATGCGGCGTTTTATCGGACGGGATTGAAGAATGTGGTGGCGGCCAAGGGGATTTTGACGGGGAGGAAGGAGGAGGCGTGGTTGCCGAGGGCGAGGGTGGTTAGGAAGGATTTTTATAATTCGGGGGATGTGCCGACTTATTTGTGTCGGGCTGAGTGGATTTTGATGCGTCGGGTGACGCATGATTTGGTGCGGATTCCTATTTTTGGGCTGATTTTGCTGGTTTGTGGGGAGTTGACGCCGGTAATTGCACTGTGGATTCAGGGAGTCATGCCGTATACATGTCGGTTGCCAAACCAGTTACTCAAGGCTGAGAACCGCATTGAAGAGCGGAGGGTTAATTCTTTTGCAGAGATTGCACCGTTGCTTCCGAATGGTCTGGTTGGGAATGAACTTATCCCGGAGTCTGCGTGGTGGGCGGCCCGCCGACATGTTTTGCGGAGTCTGGGGTTGGTTCCAAGGTTGGTTGATAGCGGGCTGGGCGGGCTGTTGACGGGGGTGTGGTGGGAGATTAGAGGGCCGGCGATGATTCGGTATTTGGCGGTGGATGATGGGTTGTTGAGACGGGATTGGGGGACGAAGGAGGAGTTGTCGGATGATGAGGTGAAGATGGCATGTTTGGATAGGGGGATTAATGTGAAAGAGATGCCGGTGTTGGTGCAAAAGGGATGGTTGAATAAATGGTTGGAGTTGACAGATGTGGTGGGGCCGACTGAGAAGAGGGGGGAGGAGGCATATCAGCGGGTGGCGGTGTTGTTGACTTTGAGGTAAGTGAGATTGTGTTGGGGATTTGGCCCCCCCCCCCCCTCCCTCTTTGTTTATATGCTAACGTACGTGTGTGTTGTATAGACCAGAGAAATGGGGGAAGCTTGAGAAGGGGTTTGCGCTGCCGGAGGATGTGCTTTAATATAGACAGGAATATAAGACTTGTAGGAGAGGGGCATGAAGACAGAAGTAAAGAAGGAGAAATGGTCTTGGTTTGGGGGGGAGGGAGAGACCGTGTACTTGTGTACGTTTACATTGTGATGTATCAGAATACTACTACTACTACTACTACTACTACTACTACAAAAGGCTCAATACAACATTGACTTGTATCTTGGAATCTCTCCCCTTGTGGGTAGTAGTACTTAGTGTCTGGTGGTCCCTAGTCTGATAATAACTAATAATTGGCAAGATGGCCGAGTTGGTTATGGCGTCAGGTTAAGGTCGTTCCTTGACACAAGCCTCCTGATGGAGAAATCCGCCTGGGTTCGAGTCCCAGTCTTGTCATCATTGGCTCTTTTTTTTTTTTTTTTTTTTTATATACTTTTATCTGGAACCTTCCCCCATATCATGACGCCGCTGACATATTCGTTTACTTTGCCTGTCCCTTGTTCGATATGTCATCGATATCAATAAACTACATCATGTAGACTTGCCGTGCGCATCCTCCGCACAAACAACGCATTCTCTCCAACAGGGAGCCGCTGATTCATTGGCAATAGTGGCCACCAGCTGTATAAGCTGTGTCACAGTGTGTATAAATACGAGTTATTTGTGCGATACTGTGTGCTTGGCATCGTTTTGTGCATTTGGTAACTGCTGTTTTAGGAAACTGATGATGGGCAAGATCAAATTGTTAATCAAGGAAAGAGCGAAAATTTTTCACAGACTATAAATACCAGTGTTTCGCTCCTGTTTTGGTGACAATCTTTTCTTGACCTTTACACACACACATACACACATACACACATACACACACACACCCACACACACACACCACCTCGCACACTACCATCCTTGTATTCCTTGATAAGGTACCTCTAGTTACTTTTGTTTTACTTCAATCTTGTTGTTGTCCGACTGACGGCATATAACCGTATCCCCGGTATCACCATCAGCAATGGTTAATCACAGGTGTCGCCGAACCAACTGACGCTGACATTGACATTGATCCATCCTGTAAACGGCCTTTTGCTATTTGTGAGTTTGTTCCTTTCAGCCCTAGATTTGAGAATCTTTGAGCTTGTTTATTCCTACGACAAAAACCCCCAAAACCCCCCCAAAAAAGGGTGCTCGCTTAGTGTTTCAGCACGGGCTTCACTATGATGTATAAACCATGGCAAAGCTAACAACTGTCTACAGACTTTTTCTTCTCTCTCTGTACATAGCAAAAACATCCACAACAATCAACGACAACAAGCGTATAAAAAAAAAAAAAAAAATGAAGGGTCTTTTTAAAGTTCCCCGCAAGGCCAAAGCCTTGTCCGATGATACACAACCATCCGTCCCCACCCAACCCTTCACCCGCTCTTCCCTTCTCCTGTCCAACCTTCACTGCCCTTCCTGCGTCACCACCATCAAATCCGCCCTCCACGATGCCTTTGGCTCTGACATGCTCTGGGTCTCGCCCAACATTGTCACATCCGTCGTCGTCATTGAACACCGCGAAAACTCCCCCGCCACTGTGCGTGCCATTGTCGGCGTACTAGAGGATTGCGGCTTTGAAATTAGTGCTATCCAAACCGCCGGGGCATCTGCTGGGACCGACCACTATGCAATTGCGCGGGCCAGCCTAAGTGAAGAGCGAGGCGGCCGTGAGCAGCGCCGAAGAAGCGTTGGAGATGTCGACATGGCGACTGGCGATTCACCACCCATGAAGAGTGTCCGGCCGTATCTGCCGTCACGGCCACCGACGCCAGGACGACGTGCGGCGCATCTGGAGAATTGCAAGGCATGCCGGGATGGCGGCCATCATGAAGGAGAAAAGGCGTGTCATGATGAGGTGGTGGTGACGAGGGACTCGGATCAAGATATGGCGGTCGCAGGACATACAGAGGCCATGACCGAGGTCGTTGCTTCGGAGCCGAGAGATCCAAGCTGGAGAGTTACATTGGCGGTGGGAGGCATGACGTGTGCAGTGTGTGTCAACACGATTACGAATGAGTTGAAGAAGCGAGAGTTTATTGAGGATGTAACCGTTGTTCTAGTGACAAACAGCGCGACTGTTGACATTGTTGATGAGAGATACAAGGATGATGTCGTGGAAGCCATTGAGGATCTTGGTTATGATGCCGCCATCGACAATATCGAACGCCTATCTACCGGCACTGAGACTGCACCCAAAGTCACCGGCCCTACCAAACGTACAGTTGACATCCGTGTTGACGGTATCTTTTGCCAGCACTGCCCGGGCCGTCTTGAGCACGTATTCTCTGGCTTCGGCTCTCGTCTCAAGATTCTCCAAAAACCTTTTGTCGACCATGCTATTCTCCGGGTTTCCTATATTCCCGAAGCACCGTCCTTTACGGTACGGCAGATTCTCTCGGCCATTGAAGCTGCGGATCCCGCTTTCTCAGCGTCCATCTATCACCCGCCGACGTTGGAGGAGCGGTCAAAGCAGATTGTGGCAAAACATCAACACGAGTTGCTCATACGGACGGCGTTTGCAACAGCTGTAGCAGTGCCTACGTTTATCCTAGGGATTGTCTATATGAACTTGATTCCAAAGATGAACCATGCCAAGATGTTCTTGATGGAGCCATGGACAAGGGGAATCAGTCGGTTACAGATTGCCTTGTTTATTCTAGCTACGCCAGTTTACTTTTACGGAGCAGACATCTTCCACATGCGAACACTAAAAGAGATCCGGGCTCTCTGGCGGCCGGGAAGTCGCACACCCATCGTCCAACGGTTCTATCGCTTTGGAAGCATGAACATGTTGATTTCTCTGGGCACTACAATCGCCTACGTTTCCAGCATTGCCCAGATGATTGATGCCGCTATTCACAAGCCGCACATGGTTGAGGATAACCAATTCTACTTTGATTCGGTCGTCTTCTTAACCATGTTCCTGCTAATGGGCCGTCTCATTGAATCCTACTCCAAGTCCCGCACCGGCGATGCCGTCGAAATGCTTGTCAAGCTCCGCCCTGCTACGGCTATTCTCATCGATAAGACGGTCGAAGCCAAAAGTGACTCCACCACCACTGTTGCCGTTGACCTCCTCGAGCTTGGAGATATTGTCAGAGTCCCACACGGAGCCTCACCGCCGGCTGATGGCATCATTGTCTCGGGAGATGGTTGCTTTGACGAATCGAGTCTTAGCGGTGAATCCCGTCTGGTCAACAAGACCATTGATGACCCCGTGTTCGCTGGAACTGTCAACAAGGATGGTGGCGTCCTCGTACGCATCACGGCTGCCGCCGGAGCATCAATGCTTGATCAGATTGTCAAGATTGTTCGGGAAGGTCAGGCGAAGCGGGCACCCATGGAGCAGATTGCAGATATGCTGACCATGTACTTTGTCCCCGTGATTGTCCTTGTTGCAGTGTCAACGTGGTTAATCTGGATGATTTTGGGATATTCCGGTGCCATCCCGGAGAGTTACCTGGATCATCGGAATGGATGGGTGGCGTTTGCTTTGCAGTTTGCAGTGGCAGTCTTTGTCGTGGCGTGTCCGTGTGGGTTGGCACTTGCGGCGCCAACGGCTATCTTTGTTGGTGGCGGTCTGGCGGCACAGCATGGAATCCTGGCAAAGGGTGGTGGTGAGGCGTTTCAAAAGGCGAGCAAGATTCATTGTGTGGTTTTTGATAAGACGGGAACACTTACAAAAGGCGGCGAGCCAAAGGTTACAGATTCAGTGGTTTACCCTGAAGAAGAAGAAGAAGAAGAAGAAGAAGAAGAAGAAGAAGAAGAAGAAGAAAAAGAAAAAGAACAAGAACAAGGAAAAGAAGAAGAACAAGAGGAAGAAGACGTTGATAGAGATCAGATACTTTGGGCAGCCATTAAACGTGTTGAGGAGAACTCGAGTCATCCGGTTGCGAAAGCCATTGTTACCTTTTGCCAGGGAAAGAATCATCTTCCTTTTGTCAACATTGAGTCCCTTTCCGAAGTTCCCGGCCGCGGCATGACAGCAACAATCTCCTCCCCAGGTTCCGACAGACCCCTGGAAATCATCATTGGCAACGAAGCCATGCTCACCGACTATTCCGTAACCCTCCCGCCCTCCATTACCCCAATCCTCACCAGCTGGAAAACTGCCGCCAAATCCGTTGCTCTCATTGCCACTTCTTCTTCTTCTTCTTCTTCTTCTTCTTCTTCTTCTTCCCCTTGGACCTTTGCCTGTGCCCTGGCCATTGCCGACCCCATCCGCCCCGAGGCCGTATCCGTCATCAAAGCCCTCCGCTCCCGTAGCACTCAAGTCTACATGCTATCAGGTGACAACGCCGTCACTGCTGGAGCAGTCGCAACCATGGTCGGCATTGATGCGGCCAATGTCCTAGCAGAAGTCCTCCCGTCGCAAAAGGCGGAGAAGATTGCATATCTACAGAGTACAATTGGTGCGGAGAAGAATGGGAGGAGAGCGGTGGTGGCGATGGTGGGTGATGGGATTAATGATTCACCGGCATTGACGCAGGCGGATGTCGGGGTTGCGGTGGGGTCAGGGAGTGATGTGGCTATCTCGAGTGCGGATTTTGTCCTGGTGACTTCGGATTTGCGGGCGGTTTACACGTTGTTGGATTTATCCAAGGCGGTCTTTAGGAGGATCAAGTTCAACTTTGGGTGGGCGTGTGTGTTTAATTTGGTCGCGGTGCCCATTGCTGCGGGAGTGTTGTATCCGGTGGTGGTCAACGGGAAGCATGTGAGGTTGGATCCGGTGTGGGCGGCTCTTGCTATGGCGTTGAGTTCGATTTCGGTGGTGACGGGGAGTTTGGCGTTGAGGAGCGGGGTGCCGTTTGTGGGGTATAAAGCGCGGAAGATGGAGTGATGGCGGAGATGCGGTAGATATAGGTGAGGATGAGGAATGTCTATTGTGATGGTGATATCAAGTACTTTCCCAAGTACTTTCCCAAGTAACAATGACTGGAATTAGTTTGTATAAAACATTGCCATGTTTATTTCAAGGATGGATATCATAACATGCATCTCCAAAATTGAGGCACTTTGTGTATAAGCCTCAGTAGGGTTATGTATAGTTAGGGTTTTATCTAGGCCGAGGTTCTGGTTCTGGGGTCGACGGACAGACTACACGGCATTTATGAATGACCTTTTGTTTTGATGACAACAAGCAAGGGGATTTGAAGCTCGGGCGGCCAAGGATTGATCAAGTTGAATTGAGAATATATAATTGGAGGTTTAATTCGCCAGTTGGATTTCTGAGGCTTGGATTTTATATAAAGTCCTTTTCATTTCCTGTCTTCTTTATTTCTCATTTCATTGTCATCATACCCTTATACCCTAATTATCAACTCCAAAAGAACCCACCAAAATGTCAAAATATTCAATCATTGAACACGTCGTCCCCGGCCAACACATTCGCGAATTCCCAAATGCAACCTCTACCACCCAAGAAGCTATTCTTCAACTCTCCGCCAAACAATACATTCCCAAAGACAACCCGAACCCACGACCCGGCGACGTCACAATCATTGGTGCCCACGCCTGTGGCTTCCCCAAGGTAAAAAAAGAAAAAGAAGAAAAAAAAAAAAAAGGAAAAGGAAAAAAAGCCTCTTTAAAAACCCTAGACAACTGACCCTAACACACTTAGGAACTCTACGAAGCCCTTTGGGACGACCTTTACACCGCCCTTTCCACCCGTTCTATCCGTATCCGTTCCATCTGGGTCCTTGATTGCGCCTGGCAAGGCACCAGCGGCGTCCTCAACGCCACCACCCTCGGCAATGACCCCTCATGGCTCGACTACGCCCGAGACATCCTCCACTTCAGCAACGTCTTCCGGGCCTTGCTTCCCCGGCCGCTAGTGGCCATGGGTCATTCATTCGGGGCGGCAGCACTAGCAAACGTAGCCGTCTTCCACCCGCGGTTATTCTCGACGATGGTGTTGATGGATCCGGTGATTTCGCGGTTCGCGGCGACGAACGAGGGGGTGTTGAGAGGGCCGGCGACGAGTTCGTTGTATCGGAGGGAAGTGTGGCCGTCGAGGGGGGAAGCGGAGAAGGGGTTTCGGAAGAGTGGGTTTTATGGGAGATGGGATGAGAGGGTTTTGAAGGCGTGGGTGGAGTTTGGGTTGAGGGAGTTGCCGACGGAGAAGTTTCCGGAGAAAGAAAAGGAAAAGAAAGGGTTTGGGGCTGAGGCTGTGACGTTGACGACGACCAAGGATCAAGAGCTCTTTACGTTTCTCCGGCCCAGCCATCATGCCATTTCGCCTTTAGGCGAAATCATCGACCGGTCGTTGATTCCGGATTTGGATGTTTCCCTTGCGCGGTCTTTGAACTATCCCTTCTACCGCTCCGAAGGCTCCACGACCCTCTCCCGGCTTCCCTTGTTGCGTGCCCCCGTCCTCTACGTCCACGGTGAAACCTCTCAGACTTCGACACCGGAGCTTCGGAGTGGCCGGGTATCCACCACGGGGATCGGCGCGGGTGGGTCGGGGGGTGTGGCGGCGGGCAAGGTTAGGGAGGCGGTTCTTGAGGGGGTTGGACATTTGGTGGCTATGGAGAGGCCGGGGAGATGTGCGGAGTTGGCGGCGGAGTGGATTGAGGAGGGGTTGAAGGAGTATGAAGTGGAGCGGAAGAGGTTTGAAGAGTATGCGGCTAAGAGCGATAAGGAGAAGAGGGAACTGGGGCCGGAGTGGCACAAGTGGTTGCCAAAGGTGAGGAAGCCGGCAAAGGCTTCCAAGATTTGACCCCAAGGGCACATGAATATTGTAGCTAGATACACTCAATCCCATCTCATGCGTAACCCCCCCCCAACTAACCCCCTTCTACATGTGGCACCCAAATCAAGAGCCCCTCCTTATCAACGCCCATCCCATCCGTCCCGATAATCTTTAGAATCTTCTGATAATACCGATCCTTGACAATCAACCCCGGCCGAATATAAGTCCCCGTAACCATCGGCCACAACCGAAACTGCACCGTCCTCCGGCTGACCGGCAACACATTGACTGTCGTCAACTTGGCCCCCGAAAACGCAAACTGATCACTGGGATCCATCGTCAACCCAAACGTCAGGAAATGCCCCGATGCATTCTCAATGGTTACGTCCATCACTAGGAGACCCTTGGGTGCTGTCGGCGGGTACACGAGCGTGGCGAGGACGCGTGGTTCTGTGCCGAGGATCATGTACGGCGGGATGACAATGCTGGTGACGTTGCGGACGGCCGAATCGCGGTCGTGGAGGACGGATGGGAGTGGAAGCGGTTTGACGCGGACCCAGTGGATGTCAAAGGCTAGCTCGAGGAGACTCGAGGACCGATCGTCTAGATCTTTCTTGCGGCAATCTAGCTGGAACTCGGCTGTCTGTAGTTCTCCGTCCCGGACTTTGGTGCCTGCTTCGGACGTCTCTGTCAACAAAGTCGCATCACAGACTGCCGCGTTATTCTCTCCAAATGAGATAACATGCACATCCACCCCCATAACGAAAATCTCTTCGGCCGCCAATGACTGATATGCCGTCTTCAAAAGCCACCTCTGCGCCAAGCCTCGTGCCCGGTCTCTTTTTAAATCCTCATCTTCTCCGAGACCTTCCGTACCAAAGATACTCGGCCACGGGTCGGGATGAAGTCTCGGCAGTAAGTCATACCGTGCTTCAAACGGTGCCTTTGGTGCCACCCGGAACGAAGTTGTCTGGATGATTGGCGTTGCCGGGTCACTATCGAGATGATAAGACACCTTTATTGAAATCTCACACTCCGTCGGAATCTCAAATGGTGATATCCGCACCACCATTGCCATCTTCTTCAACTTGGAAATCTTCCCAATATGCGCATTACTCAAGGCAGCACCCTCTTCCACGACTACCGACGTGGCATTTTCCCCACCAAACAGCAACTCAAACTCCGGAACCGCCTCCACCGCCTCCGCCTCCGCCGCCGCCGCCACCAAGACATCCACCTTGGCCGTGATATCCTCATCTTCGGCATTCACCACATCCACCTCAAACGCCAGCATCTCATTCGTGTAATACTGTTGCAACGGCGTCACCAGCACAATCTCCATCTTTGGCGGCCGCGGTTGGATATCCAGAATCTGCGGGTTCTCTCGGGCTATTGTCGTCCGGCGAAGAGTCTGTGGGTCATACCACCCATTTAGTTTCCGGAGCTCACTGAATCGGGCCGTATACACAAGGCTAAACGCTTCATTGTCGAGGAGAAATGTTACGCCTAGGGCTTGAGTCTCTCCGGGCTCACGGAGGGGAATCGGCAGGTAAAACACCGTTGTATGAGCCGGTCGGAATGTCAGTACCGAGGATCCGAACAGTGCCGGGGCCACCTCATCTTGCTCTTCTTCTGTCTTTTCTTCTTCTAGTTGTACCGGATTTAATGTCGTCTTCCCGACTGTCTTGATCTTGTCAGCTAGTGACTCGTCATGTGTCAGAGTCACTGGTCCGATGCCGCCTTCAAACTCTATGAACAACTCCTTGAAAGTGAACGGGGCAGCATCAGGAAATGTGTTGGTGGTGATTTGCAACTCGGCATAGCAAGTCTCACCCGCACGCGCCTCTTTATGTCGGAATAGCAAGACTGGTGAAATGAAGCTCAATATATCGTCTCCCATAATCTCAACCATTGGCTTTTCAGTCAACTTTACGTCATCCAAAGACCTTGACAAGTCGTATGGCCACTTTGGTTTCCGTGAAAACCCTAAGTCTTGGTTAGCCCTGCCCAAATATCATCATAAAAAAAGGCATTTTTTTTTTTCTTTTTCTTTTTCCAACTTACTGTTGCTCAACAACTCCCAGTCCACTGAAACCACCACGTCTCCGCGATTTGCCTTTACGGCCGCCCTTCTCAACGACCAGCAAACCTCCTCTGCAACATCAAACCACCCGTACCCTCTAAACACGCTCTTCTTCCACAGTGGAAACAAAATCTCAACCGCCCTCTCCGCCTGCCCCAAAGCCGTCAACTCCTTGGCACACTCCAACGTAATCTCCGCCATGGCCCAATACTGCCCACGGTCCTCAAACGGCTTCCGTGCCGCCAACAAGCAGTCAACAATCAACTGCCCATGCCTTGTCCCCTTGCCGTCCACTGCATACTCTTCGTACGGCTCTGGGCACAAATACGTATCGTACAAATAGTCCTTTTGCATCTTTTGGTGGTGTGCCAATGGGTTTTCGGGCCGTTTCCGGTCATCTTGGGGAATAGCATATGCAAGGCGACGCCGTGCTGCTTGATGGCGGGCTGCTGCGCGGTACCAGTAGCCCGTGTGGTGGAGGCTATCCCAGGGACGGAGTCGCTCGCCGAGGATGGCCTTCTCGGGTGGCAAAAAGACTGCTTGTTTGAAGGGGGGCATCTCGGGAAGGGACATGTTTTCAATCAACTGTGCCATGATGACGAACCAACGGGCCTGCCACGCCTCCCAACCATAGTTGTTTGTCCCACGACCACACCGTTCAACCATGTCTGCCGACAAATCCCGGTGAAATTGCCATCTCCGGACCGCTGCCGTGGGATTCCCGTTCCATAAGAGACACCGGATCCACCGGATTGCTATAATATCGGCCAAGAACCTCGCCTCGTTCCATCGAGAGCCCCATCCAGGAATCATCTCCCAGACCTCCTGGCTCGTCAAGCCATCATATGCTGCCTCGTAAGACTTGCATGCATTATCCATGTCCTGGCGGAATTCCGAAAATACTGCGATTTTGAAGTCATATCGTACATTCCAGTCTGCCAGAGACAGAGTCTGCGAAGTGCCGGATGTAGGTGGTACCGTCGGCATGGGCGTTAAGCCACGGCCCTTTTTCTTTTTGGACCGGCGGCCGAGATCACGGTAGTGTTCGAGGGCCACCGGGTAGAGTGCCGTGAGAATCTTGTCGGCGGCAATGTTGAGTTCTTCGGGGGAGTCCTTGGGCGATACGTAGTAGATGGCCTTGGAGTCAAGGCCCGAGCCCCGACGGATGCTCTCTAACCGGTCTGTAATGCCATCGGTTGGGGCCAATGGTGGCGCTGAAGCATCACTGAGCAAGACGGCGACTAGTCTGATTTTGTGGCCGGATTTTTGCAGAAAACTTCGGATGTTGGCGATGTCGCTCTTGAGATTGTTGTCAAGGGCTTGTGCTTGCGTGGGATCGGATGTCAGGTTGTAGAAGCAGAGGACAACACTGGGGATGAGCTCCTGGTGCTTGCGCATCCACGCAACGTCGAGGATGCCGTCGGGATACAGGCGAGATGTCGTGCTTAACGGTGAAAACGGCGAATGAAGTGCTGGCGGGCTCTGCGGGAATACCTCGATATCAGGTGGTAACTGCGCCTTCCGCGGCGGCAACCGGATCGTCTACATGTTGGTCTCATTAGTTAGTAACGGCATGTGGACAGAGAAGAGGCATAGGGCAAGCAAGCAAGCAAGCAAGCAGGTGACATACACGGCCGGTAGTAATGGCCCGGAATCTGTACGGCGAGTCATTATAATCGGCATCCCACGGCGGACAGGTGGCGTTGATAGTGCTAAAGTAATTTTGGAGCTGCGCTGCCACTTGTGTGTCGACGGACGGGAGCTCCGAGTGAATGGTAATGGCGGCATCGTCGATGATTGAGCCCAGATGCAGCTCCATGGGCTTGGCCTCTGAAGAGAGACCAGATACAAGGACTAATGGCGCATTGTGCACCAGGGCGACGTCTGGGAAGGCATCCATGGAATATCTCGAGAGCGGTTTTTGGTGCGTGCTAGTTTGTATGGGCGAGTGGAGGTTGTTTGCGAGGGAACAACGCAGCTTTAGGAAGCTGGAATTATGGTTCTGGTATGTATAGAAGTGATGTGTTAGAGAAGCTTCTCTCGTTGATATAAACGCAGTGAATTGTGTTGGGGAAGATAGCTGGTAAGCAGGCGCCACTTCGAAAGCAAACTGTAGCCGCCACTGTCCTCTTGCACATGAAGCTTGTCAGATGTCGCCCCGCCATCACCAGCACAGTCCATGTACGGTTTTAGACTGTGAATATACTGTGCTGGTACAAAACACCTTATTTGTGGATCCCCATGACGCGCATTATGTAATGTTCCAAGTTGTGAAATCATTCTGCCACTCTCCACCGCCCTAACGCTACCGAAGCCTTGCATCGCATGCGCCAGTCCAAGAGGTTCAAGAACCCGGCTATTGTGTGTATCTTGTCTTTTTATTATTGCCCTGGCCAAAGTCTGAAATCCGGGGCCCTGGCCGCTTTATTTTATATTTTATATTTTTTTTGCTTCAGTACTGTAAATTCTATCATCCAATTCATCTTTGGGCATTTCCGTCTCTTTGCTCGCTGCCGGAATCTATGCCACGGATTCCCGGGACAACCCGACAACTACGAATCGCAGCTGCTTGTCAGCTCTTTTTTTTTTTGTTTTTTTTGTTTTTCTTAATAATAAATATCTTCTTAGCTAGAGAGGGTTCGCCTCTTTTGCTTCACTACTCACTCACTCGCACATAGTCACTTTTGCGACCAACATCATTCGCCATGTCGGCATCGCAACAGGTCTTGTTCGCCGAGACTATCCTCGCCGTCAAAAAGGCTATGAAGAGAGAAGCCTACGGTATGTAGCCTTTGTTTTTTCTTTTTTTTTGAACGTCTTTTTCTCATCGCCGCTCACACATGCCGTTTTCTTTGTAGATTCCGACTCCGATGACGAAAACACCAACAATGGAAATCGCGGCTCCAAGTTAAAGAAGCGAGCTCGTTTTGCTAAACGTGGAAAGCTCTCCATCTCTGGCCCCGAAGAATACAAACGCGTACGTTTACCTCGGACAATAACTCACCACCAAGCTACACTCTAACTCACATGTACCCATAACACAGATTGTCGAGTACGGTGGTGTCGTTAGAGAAACAATCAGCGAGAATCCGCCATTGGTCGATGATGATGGCTACGAAGTTGATAGCGAAGAAGACGACGAGGAACGTTTACAACATGCCATGGCCAACCAGGCGCTCACCAATCCCTATGCCGATGTCCAGATCGAGAGTGAGTATTCAAGGGCTGCTACTTAGTTAATCATCACTTTGACTTTTTGCTAACCACCATGCCACCACCCCCTCTCGTTCTTAGGCATCCTTGCGCCACTAACTGCTATTACCAATCTACCGAACCACCCGACTCTATCTCGACCCTTCACTACGAATACACTAACTTCCTTGATGCATCAAAGTAACGATCTTATGCGCAAAGAGAATGCCTCTTTGTGGAAGGTCAAACGTCTTGTCGCTGGCTTCTGCGGAGATTTCATGTGGATTCCCTGTGGTGTTCTCCTAGGAGACGACGACAGAGAACTCTTCAAGACGAGTCTATTCCCAGAGTTGACCAAGATTACCCAAGATGCCCTCAGAGAAGGCCTTGCTCTGTCAACCGGAGGTGTCAAGGCCGAACCCAGCCCCAATCCACCTGCACAGCCCAATCATTCGCTTTCAAAGCCAGAAGATGGTGATCACGTCATGGCAAATACTAATGTCAAAGTAACGGCTCCTCCACTTTCCATGGCCTCTCGCTCCAACGGCCCAACTTGGGTTCCCAACGGTATAGACCATACCGATGACGAAGATCTCGACGATGATGCAAACGCTGACAACGAGTCGGAAGACGACGGTATAATTCACCCGTTCTTCTTCCCACCCACCAACGGTGTCGCCGATCGCAATATGGGTCTACCCGACGATGAAGCCGAAGAATTCCGCCGTATCCTCCACGCCTACGTCCAAAAGCAGGAAGAAGTCTGTCTAGGTGCCCGTCGTTTATTCGAGGGTCTCCTCAAGGCTCAACGTCTACGCCGCACTGTAATGTCCTGGTCACGCACAGAAGCACACAGTGGCGAGAACCATGACATGTCAGACGGCGAGGACTGGTATGACAAGGAGTTTCTGGGCATCACCGAGGACCTCAAAAAGGGCCAGGATGAGGAAGAAGAAGACACCACGACGACCAAGAAGACGCGCAATCGTAAGTAGAAAAAGCGTTCCGCGAGGAGTCGGTTAGAAGTGGATTGTCAAACAGGAGGAGACGTTGAGCCACCGGCCCTGACGCCCGCAACACCATGCCCGGCGCGGGCATCCAGAGCCTTGGATAGGAGTACGGGAAAGGGTAAACGGAAACAGGTTAGGGCAATTAGCCCGATGAGCCCTGCCACAAAGATGATGCGCAGTCCGTTCACAGGCACCAGATCAAAGTTTGCCACTCCAGGAGCCAGGAAATTGAAGCCGAGACCGCGGGTTTCGGAGCTTAGGAAGTTGCTTGAGAAGGAGTTTGATCCGGATGCTACAGAGACGGCGGATGAGGAGGAGGATGAGTCGTCGGGGTATGAGTCGTCGGGGTATGATGACGTGCCGTTGATGTTATTACGGAATCGCCATGTCAAAGGGGGGGGGGGGCGGGGCGGTTCCAGGCGGTACTCTTGAGGAGGTGTAAGAATGGATATAGGACGGCAGGCGTTGTTGGTTTGGGTTTTCTTGGGAGTTGGTGCTTTTTTTGGTTATGGCGTTTGGGTGTTGGATATCTTGGTGATGCAAGTCATCATGTTTGTTGGTATGGAGTTTTGGGATATCTTTCTCTTTTTTTCTGGGGGGGAGGGGAGTTTTTGGAGCAGACGGTATTGTTTTTGTCTGTCATTTTGTTTAGTTTAATGATGTATCGCTACTTTACTGGTGTTTCTGCATATAGTCACGTGATGAAGTTGTATATCTTGGAGCTCCTGCCATTTGTGGTTCTTGCTATTTATGGTTCCTGCATGTTGTTGTTGAATTCGCTTCATGTTGATGTCGAACCAATCACATGTCGTAAAGAGGGGTCCGGGAGCATGGTACTTGCCAAATTGGGAAGCTATATTTTTTTTTTTTTTTTCTTGACCAATATGGTAATTGACAACTCATATTGATTTCTTAGTGGTTTCAAAGTAGTTGCTCTTTTGTCGACAAGGCTGGACTTGCTTTGATGACTTCAGATTCCAATCACAGCCTCAGCACTTCTCCCGCGTGACATCATCCAAAGCCTATCATTTATTCATTCATTGAAACTTGCAAAACCAACGACAGACATTACTATATTCATCACACTATCAAGACCGCAAAATCGATCCTTTTATACGTTTCCTTTGATCGAATCGAATCGAAAATCGTTGTCTGCGGCGGAATGCCGCGCCGGTGTTTGGACGACTATGCACCTCTACAATGCGCTTTATGCGTTTATACTTCTCAGCTGCTATTCAGCCATCTGGTCAGCCGATGCGTTCCCGAAACGGTCGACCAGAAAGGCGGATATGCCAATACTGACGTTACCGTACGGGTCATTTCGGGCAGTTTACAATTCCAAGACAGACATGTGAGTAGTAGTAGTTTTGAACATTCCCCAAGACGAGAGAATCCAAAGGAAAAAACGAAGAAAAGAAGAAAAGAAGAAAAGAAAAACGCTAACAGCTGAGTTTGGAATGTAGTTTTGTGTTCCGGAATGTAC
>MKGJ01000203.1:13028-40355 GCA_002018255.1 Bretziella fagacearum | reverse complement strand
GGGGGGGGGCGGGGCACATGGACAAAACGGATCCCCCCATCAAGAAATAGAAGCATCATGTACTGGTTCTTGTCGGACCAACAACCCTCGCCCAGCTCAGGACCAGGTATTTGACGACGAGGTTTACGTCATGATTCAACTCGGTTGAACTTTTGTTTACAAACAGTATGGAGGCGAGAATTTGTCTTGGAAAGTGCAGAAAACCCCAAACCCCAAAAGAAACACAACAAAACTCGTCATACAAAGTCCTTCTAGTTCAAAATCACAACCAGTGGATGACGTTGGCCGGCTTTTATTGCCGTTTACCCTTGTGCAACATTACTGCTCCAGAAAGGAAGGTGCAGTAAGTTAGTGTGTGCTACACAGAAGATAGGCTACCTTCCATTCATGGTTAAGCTTAGAGATGACTTGGAGAACCGGGCGTCAATTATAGGCCTCGTTCCTCCCAGGCAATAGACCCGCGGGCCTGACGCATCTATGGTGGTCATCAAAAGAAGCAGAACCAAATATGTCAACCGTGTTTTCCAACAAACTCCAACTAACCCGCAACAAAAGCCTTCCAACAAGATACAGAACTAATAATATAATAAAGGTTGCAACCTCTATACACCCACCACATAAAGTTAGCCCCTACAACCAACCGCCTTCCCCCCATCCTGTGTTCTGTGTCAGTATTCTTTGTCTCTCTCTCTCTCCCCCTACCACGGACTGTTCCAGCCAACCAGTTCGTCCCGCAGACATCCCTCCTCAGTCTTCACAAGCCCCGCTGACCGGGTCCGGGTTTTCGTTCTTGAAAGCAACTGTCTTGTCACAGGACTTGATCAGGATAATGTCTACTGCCTACGCTTCACTTCATCCACACACTACCTTCAGCAGTCTTCTCTCGCCGCCTCTGTCAGCCCGTCAGTCCACCGCCTGTGATTCCCTTACCCTGTCTTTTTCTTTCTTTTTTTTTTTTCCTGTCCGCCTGTCTGTCTGTCTGTCTATCAGATCCATTATACGAGTATATAAAAGAATTTAAAAAAGAAAATACCCCAGTACTAATCCCGCATAGAAAAAAAAAAAAGCAAAAGAAAAAGAAAAGAAAAAGAAAACCCTTCATTAATCCATATATATATCTTTGCCCCCCCCCCNCCCCCCCCAACCATAACACCGCCATAAAGCAGCCTCCACGCAGTCTTTCCAAGCTTCTTTTCCTTCTTCGTTATCATCCCCCCGTTACCTTCCTCGAGGTTTTATCATTTATTTCTTTATTTCCTTCTTCTTACTTTATTACCAATCAAGATAAGAAAATAAATAACAATATTTAATTCTTTTATTCTAATTTACAAGGTCAACACATATTCCCCACCCCAAAACCTTCTCCCAGACTTCTCCCTCGCTCTCCCTCTGACATACACATTCATACTCACTTGTGCTTCATCACGGCAACCACCATCTCCCAATAACCCTGACCCTTTTCTCTACCTCCCATCAAATCAACCCGATACCTCCTCTCTCTCTCTCTCTCTTTCTCTTTCTCTCTCTCTCTCTCTCTCTCTCTCTCTCTTCCCGCCACCGACTGCTACTGCAACCACAACCTCCATTCCCCATTAATCTGTCCTCCAAATAATAACCTTATTTTTCCCCTTTCTACTGCAACCTCCCTTTTATCAACATCTGATATATATCCCCTCCCCCCAAAATGGTCTTTCCCCGCCCAGACCCTCGCCATTACGGCCCCGAGCCTTCTACCTCGGCATCGCTCGCGAACCCTTCTCAACCCCACTACCCCGGGTCTCCACCTCCACCACCCAACTATACTTATTCTCATCAACCTCCTCCTCCCCCTCCTTCTTCTACCCCCAGTTATCAACACCCTCTTCCACACTACCAACAACAACCAGCCCACCAGCACCGTCCCGAGACCCCCAGCTACCCTTACGGCTGGCAACAGGGTTTTCCATCCACGCCTTCCTCCTCTTCAGCAGGGCACCCTACCCACCATGTACAAGCTTACACGCCCCAATTTGCACACCAGAACCCACACTCCCGGTCAAACTCCTTCTCACACGCACATGTCCACCAACCGCCACGCGAGTCAGACGGTCACCGCCATTACGCCCCTCCTCCTCCTCCTCCTCCTCCTCTTCCTCCACCACCGTCACCGTCACCGCCACCGCCGCCGCCGCCGCCGCCGCCGCCTCATTCTTCCTACGCCCCCCGTCCCCTCGCTTACCACCATCCTCATCACTCTCACATGTCCTCACATCCCCCGCCACCTCTCCCTCTCCCTCTCCCTCTCCCTCTCCCTCATTCTCAATCTCCCTCCTCTACTTCCACCTCTACCTACCCACACCACCGACCATCTCTCCCCTCTCTCATTTTCCAAAGTGCTCCCCTCTCCGGTCCTTCCTCTACCTCCCCAACCTATCCGCCATCCACCGGCCTCATCCATTCCCCCCCCCAGTACGCCTTCAACTTTCACCCGGCCTCTTCCGCCCGCCCCGCGCCCTATTTCTCAGCATCATCCACAACCATTCACCCCGCCCCTAGCATCCCCTCCACACCGACCCCTCACCCAGCGCCAACGCCAGCGCCAGCGCCAGCGCCAGCACCACCCCACCCTAAACCCTCTCCTGCCCCCTACACTCCAGCTCAATCCTACCACCCCAACTCCGGTCCCTCCTACATAAAGTCCGAAGCCGCTTCTTCCTCCTCTCCCCCTCTCAAGCCGGCCCCATCCATGAAAATCACCAACATGCTCTCCTCCGCCCCAACAACCATCGTACCTCCCTCTCACGACCTTTCCCACCACCTCTCCCACCAACTCTCCACCTCCATCCCCCCCTCTATCGCTGCCTCTGCCGTCGCCTCCGCCTCCACCACCACCCCCGACCAATCCGGCATGCCCGCCATCACTCCCACCGAATACCGCATCACCATGCGCCAACCACCCGTAGCCGCTCGTTCCTGCGGCTTCGGCGAACGGGACCGCCGAGTCATTGATCCGCCGCCCATCATCCAAATGACCCTTGATGGTCTCCCCGGAACTTCCGTCCCTTCGGCATCTTCAGTCTCGGGCTCCTCTGGTCCACACCATGCTTCGGCAGCCCTTTCGGCCCGTCACCATAGCCAGTTTGCTGTCGTTCACTGCTCCATCTGGAATGCAGCCGGCACCCAAGACACCTCGTCGATGCCAGAAGAATACCGGTCGCAACGACGACTGATGGGCACTCTGGTAGCATCGCCATTCGTGGGACAAGACGAAAAAGGCGAAACCGGCTGTTTCTTTTGTTTCCCCGATCTGTCCGTGAGGACCCCGGGTAAGTTCCGGTTGCGGTTCGTTCTGGTCATTATCGACCCGCGCCAATGCAAGAGACAGAGGTTCCCCATTGTGGCACAGGTGATGAGTAAGGAGTTTACCGTCTTCAATGCAAAGGATTTCCCGGGCATGCGCAAGAGTACCGAGTTGACCCGGAGGTTGAAGGAACAAGGTTGTTTGATTTCCATCAAAAAGGGAAATGAACGAGGTGAAGGTGATGATGGCGATGATGATGAACGGCAGAAGCAGCGTTTGAAGACAGCAAGGGAATAATGATCTTTGGGAGAAGATTAAGGTTATTTTTCTTCTTCTTCATAATATATTCTAGGGTTAGTAGAAATAGGGTTTCTGGTATCGTTAACTAAAAAATGAATTCAAGTCTCAACATATAAAAAGTCCACAACAACACAACCAAAAAAATTAAGAAATCAATCATAAATGAAATAGGGGTATCCAACCAAGTCAGGCCATGCCAAACAAAACAAAATGATAGTAAAAAAAAAAAAAAAATCAAATCACCTGGAAAAAAAAAGAGAAAACACTAAACGCCGTTCCCATGCAATATAAAACAGCATAACCATTTTCAGTTTTGGTGGAAAGCGACAGGACCTCAGTAGCCGCATCTTCAGTTGACGATTCATCAACGGGCGATGGACTGCTGCTGCTGCTGCTGCTGTTGTTGTTGTTGTACTCGAGATTGACCCAAAAAAGGGTGGTTCTGCTAAGGTGGCATCGATCGGCCGCCTTGTTGCAAAGAAGCATAAGATGGCGGCAAGCTTGTATCATCACTCCGAACTGGTGCTTGCGGTGGCGCCATGGTTGGCATTGTCAACTCAGATGGGATTTCCCGATTATTGGGTCCCATGGGAAGACCATCCATGACGAGAGCTGCTTCAGCTGCAGCCTCAGGAGACCAGGGTGCTTCAATGTGTGGAAGATGATGCATTTGAGGCGGCGACGGCGGCGACGGCGGCGACGACGGCGACGGCGGCATAGGGTGTGGCCGGTTCTGGTGATTCTGGGGGGGCGACTGTGTAGGCGTAGACAGGGAGGGAAGAGCTGCTGCTGCTGCTGCTGCTGCTGCTGCTGCTGGCAAAGACCTAATAGGCGAGACTGGAGACACTGGTGATAAGACCAAGACTCCGCTTCCTGAGGCATCCCCAGGCGCACTTGGATTTTGCAACTCAATACCATCTTGTGTTTCTTCAGCAGCAGCAGCAGCAGCAGCAGCAGCAGCAGCAGCAGTAGCAGCCCTGGGACCACCGTGTCTGCTCCTCTGGCTCTCAACGCTAGACTCCTCGCTTCCATCCAAAGTAGGACCAACCATTCCATCAACCTTTTCCAATCTCATGACATCCTCCCGTACCAAATAGTCGGTTGCAGGCATCTGTATGCCCTGGCGGCAAAGCTCACCCGTAAGACGCGCAATAGCAAATGCGTCCAACGTAGCCGTCCACGTCCGTTTGTGAATTGCCCAAGCGCAAGCACCAAACAACAACAGGAGCTCTAGAGCAGTAAGGATCCACATGATAATCATACCGGCTTTGCCAAACGACGGCGTTAGCATCATGTGACCATCACCACCAATGATTGGCACCTGGTTAGCTATGATACTGCTGGGGCGCTGGCCAGTATGGATAGCCAAGAAAGCAGCATCAAGTGCCATCTTAAGGGCAGCAGCACCCTGTTGTACATTGGCAAAAGCGCCAAAGAACAGACGAATGCTATTGGCGTGCGAGAGAGTCGTCTCTACGCCAACACTGTTATTAATCCAAGAACTAAATGTCAAGTTCAAATTCCGAGAGCAGGCATTGTGCATTAGAAAAGCAGCAACCCCAATATCTGTCGGCTGCACAATGTTCACACCACTAACGGCCCCAAAAAGTGGCGAGTGATCACAAAGAGCACCAGGCTTGATACCAGTGAGGTCATTGTTAAAGGTAGTGCTGAGAATCGTCTGCAGGTATGAACGAGAGCCAAACAGTGAGAGGACTGCAAGTCGAAACGGAGAGTACAGGCCAATGTTGGTGAACGATGATGACCATGACCATGACCATGTAGCACTTATCGACTAGATGTTAGTAGTGAGTCACAACTCGACTCGACTCGACTCAACTCGACTCGACTCGAATCGACGAAAAAAATAATAATACCGCAGCTAAATACTTACATCAGAGGGACAAAAACATCGGGTCCGATTTGATTTGCAGACGTAAAGACTGGCCCATCCGAAAACAAAGTCGCTGCATTCGGGATTTCGTAAAACCCACTACTGGCCAGACCTGTGCACTTTACACTATAGTTTGTCGATGTGAAACCATTCACCGCAAAAATCTGCGAGTCAGAAAGCATAGACTGTGCCATGCCGCCAAAGGTAAATGTAATGTACATGGCTTCGGCCTCTTGATACTGTAGCGTTCCCAGCTCATTCCACCTTTTGGTCGCATCAGGTGGCGCACAAACCTCGCCGACTGCACCGGCCACCGAGAACTTGCGATAAAAGCCCTGAGAAGAGACCACATCGGATGCGTTGTAGCTAAAACATTCACGAGGCCAGACTGAACTGTCCACCATCTCGCAGGAGGCGGTACTGTCTGTGCGAATCGTCGCTTGGCGAATAGAGCCAGTAACAAGAGACTTGGAGACTGTAGAAACCCAAAGATCCATATCAGTTGCATTGTTGACAAGTGGATCGGTATGGCTTCCATGCACGAGATCCGAGTTCCACGGCGCTTGTAGCAAAGAAACAGAGTCGTCAATGGTGCTAGTGTAGCCGGACAGATAAGCGAGAGACGTCGTGCGCGCAATCATGGATGGAATACGCATATAGCCCAGTGATGGGGCACAAAAGGGAGTCCAGGCGCCACCGCCGGCGCAATACAGCACATGCTTCATGCTGCTCCCAACGAGAATTGACTGAAGGAAAGGTGTAGCAAGACCTGGGGGAAAAACAATCAGCTTTTAGCAACAGTGTATTTTTTTCTTTTTTCTTTTTCTCTCTTCTTTTTTGTAGTTGATCAAAAGCAAATGTAAAAAATAAAAATAACAATAAAAAAAAAACTTACCCAGCAAAGTCAGCGAACAAGCTAGCGCCGAAAACATACTCGGCCCACCGGTTCGCAGCTTTTTTGCTGCCCACCGGCAATCTGCCAAGGCAAATACTTGGCGTAGATTCATTGCCGGCTGCCCCTTGACATGGCGCATTGTCAAAACGACAGCCCCCGTACTTGAGATGGTCATGATAGCCGAAACTGCAATGAGCGCGCCAACAGTATGGAGGATCCAAGCAGCACGCGTGAGTTTCTCAACTTGACTTTGGTCATCGTCCGAGATCGTATCAGCCATAGTGCTATCGGATTTGGTGTGGGCGACAAAGAGAAGAATCCATGAAAGAGATGTGGTTGCCATAACCATGAGGGTAAGGAATATTGGTTTCGCGCGGCGATGTTGGGCTACCTTTGCGTTTGTCGGAAGTTCTAGGTCAGCGGGCGTGGGCGTGGGCGTGGGCGTGGGCGTGGATCTGGGCAAGGGTCTATTTGGATCGGCCGCCGTGCTAGTCGCAAGTGGTGCTGTTTGTGGCGCTTGTGTTCGTGATGATGTTTGCTGCGACTGTGATGATTCGGAACCTGACATGGTTCGTCGTGGCGTGTGAGCTGGTGAAGTCGAGGACATCCGGGGTGGGGCATGTAGTTCCACCGCAGGTGTGGTCGCCACGGAAGTGGTACGAGTGTCGAGGGGTGAAGGCACCCGAGGTATGGAGTGCGGCGGCACAATAGCGGTACTGCCGGGAGGGGGAGGAAGAGGAGGAGGAGGAGGAGGAGGAGGAGGAGGAGGAGGTGGCGGAGGAGGTGGCGGCGTGGTCATGGCCGCCGAGTAACGCGGCGGCGGATCCATGGTGGGGTAATTTGACTGCCTAAGTCGGTAGAGTCAATGCCGAAAGGCTAAAGGATCAACACCAGTGATGATTGCCAAGACCTTGGCGGTGTGTATTTGTGCGTTGCCGTAGGCGGAAGCAACAGTCGGGTGATGGTTTATGAATATGTGTCGCTAATAAGTACATGTGTGCAAATAAATAATAAATAATAATAATAAAAATCCAAGAAAGAAAAGGGCGAAAAGGGATGGATGGCGGGCGGAAGTTGAAGGAGAGAAAAAAAGAAGAAAAGAAAAGAAAAGAAAAGAAAAAAGAAAAGAAAAGAAGAGAAGGTTAAATTTCCATAGACAAGAATGAAAGGAAGGAACCAACAAGACAAAGTCGTGAGTCTTTAGGTTTGAAGTCCAAATCGAGAAAGAATGACGATGGTAGTTGCAGCCGTGCTCATGATCAAGCAGTAAAAGAAGCAAGAACTTGCGTAGGCAACTTCAATTTCTTAACAAAGGCGCCAATTATATTTTTTCGCACTCTTGTCCGTGTATATTAAAGTATTCGCACTGTTATCGTGATCCCGTGATCCAGAAGCAAGAACAAAGAGCCAAGAAGAATATGTATTTTACAAAATTTGCGAGATCCAAGTGTCTGCATCCTTTTTAGTCGACATCCTCCTCTGGATAATCATCCTTACCATACGTCTCATTCAACCCAACCCGGCTAATGACCCTCCCATCAATCAACCTCACCCACGTCTCCACTTCCACTTGCGTCCCCTCCTCCGGCACCACAACCTTCAACCCCCTCGCCCCCCGCGTCCAATTCCCATACCCTCCTTGCCCCGTATGTCTCCCAAAGCACAGGAACCTCCTCCCCTCTGGCTTCCTCCCTTCTGCCACTCCACACCACGATGCACCATGATCATGTCCCGAATAAATGCTATGCAATCCCTCGAGTCCCATGACAGCTTTAACAAACTTTGCATCGTTGAGTCCATGGCCATTCGATCCTTGTGTTGACAGCGGCGCATCGGCATCAAGACCTGGGAAGTGCCGAGGCAAGAACGACTGTTCAGTCTGCACTTGAGCGAACAACGTCGGCGGAATGTGCACGAAAAGTAACGAGGGGAGGACACGGCCATATTTCTCAGTGAGTTCCTCATGTGTCTTTAGTAACCAGCTCACCGTCTTATTCCCAACAACCCCCGGAATCTCATGGTTTTCATCAGTCTCTGGTCCAGTCGTACTGTTGGTCACTACCGCCACTGTTCTGTTGTTTCCCATGGCCACCCCCGTACTGTTCCCGGCAACCATCAAGGTACTGTTCGTCCCCTTTAGTGGCCGCGACGGCTTCCCCTTCTTCCTGGTCCCATTATGAAACTCATAACCACCCTGGCTATCCAGGAAATACAAAATCAACGCCGACTTCCCCTTGGCATCCCGAATCACGACATAGTAGTTACTCATACCCTCTGCCCCTGGCCAACCCCAGCGAGTCAACGCCAACGCATGTTCCCGTTCCGCCTTCACGATAGCCTTCCTATCAAGGTTGAACGCAGAGTCATGGTTACCATAAGTGCTCGCCCACGCGATCTTCTTTTCTTCAAGCGGCTGCACCAATCGATGAATGTACTCGGTAGCGTTGGCTTCATAAGTGTCTTCGCCCGTAAGTAAATCGCCATTCAACACTGCCAATTCAGGGGATTCATGATCAAGAAGACTTCGGACATGGTGGTAAGTGTGAGCATCCTGGGAGGGGCCAAAGGTGGACTCAGCCTCACCCAGGTGTAAATCACTCAGCACCAATATTGATAGCGTCCGATGAGAGGATAACCGTGGTGTGACATCTTGTTTCGATGGAGAGGTAGGTTGGAGGCGTACTGTGGCCGCAAACAAGAAGAAGGAAATCAAAAGTAATAGACCGAGATTCACCAGTACGAACCCGCGTTCGAGACTCATGACCAAGGTAAGAAAAAAGATAAAACGATATATGAAAAGAAGAGGTTCACGACTCAAGGAAAATGCTGTGTTCAAGAATGGACCGTAGTTGGTAAAGATGGAGTTTGTGGTTAGTAACTAGTAACAATATCAAGTAATCAGCTTCATCATAACAATTTCCATAACATCCGAATTTCATGACAGTTTCTCATACGTCAATGCCCTTTGACCTCCTGAATAATGCGTGTAGTCTCGCATATTAGTAGGGTTATCATAACCCTCGGTAGCGTGCCACACAGCTAGCCAGCCACACTCAATTTGCGCCCCACTTATTAAACAACGCCACCATTGAACCCCCCCCCCGGGGGATCAACAACGACAACCAAACTGTAAACTATTGTTGGCCCTGTCAATAAAAATCACTTGGCCATTTCCCTTTCTCTTAACAGCTCCCAACCACTATCATGTTTCGCTCACCGCTTAGAATGGCTGGCAACCATGGCCATTGTGAGTCCTCTCATCTACCTCAAATCACGTAACTCTCCTCTAACTCCAGACAGCTCCTCTGGACCCTGCCTTCAACAGAATTGCCGAGGTGAACCAGAACCGGTACAAGTACTTTCGCTGGACACCGAGCACTGTACGCATTTCCCTGACCTACGGGATCATCGTCCCGCTGATTATCGGCTGTGTTGCCTACAGCACTGATGTAAGTGACACAGTTGTGTGCGCGTTTATTGAGTTGCGACTAATAGATATAGGGTCTCGTTGACTTCCGGGCGAAGCGCAAGGGTGATTCACTGCTTGAGCGGTAATCATGTACTTCAAACCTACAGACAGATACAGTCACCGTCCCAGTCCCAGTCCCAGCCACCTATTGTTACAGATACAGAATACCTTGCCGGACACAGACGGCTTGATTTTTTTGTAGATACAGAACATACAGAATACCCATTTAGAGATTTCATATGCGACATCCTCTTTACGGATTGATGTCGACGTGGAACAGAATAAATACCACAATATACCTTGGTTCAAGTGGAAGCCAGAAACTATATCGTGAATAGTCATTTTTAACATATTGGAACCTGCCAGACGGTCATCAGCGACAACTCTACATGTAACCATTTTACCACCTTCGTCTTCCGCCACGCCCCCGCCCTGCATCGTCACCCCTACGCCAATCACCTCTCGGAATATCAAAACCATTACCACCTCCACCACCCCGTCTATCACGCCCACCTCTAAACCCATCACTCGTCTGAACTCCCCATCCACGATCCCGAACACCCGCCCGATCTACGGGTACTCCCCTATCTCTTTCCCACTCCCTGCCGGCATCACGATCCCGGTCTCTTTCCCGGTCTCTTCGCAGACACCCCGCATCCGGCACTAACCCATCATCACCTGGTATCAAGATAGCAATTGACAGACAATCACCGGGTTGGAACCCTACTTCCGCAAAGGTCTTTGCTTCGCAGACCAACGCCTCATCCTTTGGTAATCTTGGCCGTAACCTCCGCGCGCGATCTTCCATATCTTCTTCACTATCATCATCCTCTTCCGTCCCGAGTGCCCCTGGTCCCTTTCCACCGAGTACGATATTTCCAAGGTCCCGGGCAACTAAACGGCGGCTTCCTGAAGCGGACATGGGTGGTGAAAGGGCTTGAAGCAAGAGACGAGTGCCGAGGGCGGGGAACGGAAAGATGTCTGAGCGGGCGGCAGCTAGAAGGTGGGGGAGGGAACGGAGGGGGGTATTTGGGAGGACGTAAATTTCGGTGGATTTCGGGCCGCGATGGGATTCGAGATCATCGAGGCTATATTTATTGTATGAAGAATGGAACGTTAGTACACCGCCACCTGTAGAGGAGTTTCGATTGTGAGAACGCACCGGATAAAGTTGCCGTTGCGAAAGTAGACGCGCACGTAGTATGGGACGGACTCGTCGTCGCAGTCCCACGTCATTTTGGCGGCAGTGTAGTATAGAGTGATAGATGTCAGGAAAGTTGATTGGATGGACTAGAAATAACGTAGTGATGAATAGTGAATAAAAATCCTCAAGAAGAGTATGCAATGTCAATGTCAAAGCGTCAACTAAAAGAGAATGCTACTAGCCTGGCGTCAACACAAAAAAAAAAAAAAAAACCCCTGATGATTAAGCGAGGCTGCGTTTCCTTTCCAAAGTAGAAGCTTCCTCTGCGCGACAAGCTTGCCTGCGCAAAAGGTTAATAATGGTTGCTTATCGATAAGACTGGAGAATGTTGGCGCCAATGTTGGCCATTATGGACTTGTAACCTGGAAGTCGTCTGATTATTAGATAATTGAATCGCCAATCTTTCCACGCTTCTATTGACCTCGTTTCTCCACTTCAACCCTATCTCATCTTCCACCGCGATCATGGACTTCGCCTCTCTCATGAGCGCCGAGCTCGCCAAAGCCGCCCCAAAATCGAAAACGTTCACTAAAAAAGCCGAAGCCGAAGCCGAACGCCTCGCCGCGTACGAAAAAGAACAAGCCGCCCTCGCCGCCACCCGCGCTGCCAAAGAATCCGCCAAACGCAAAGCCGCTGATGAGCTTGCCGAAGCCAACCGTCGTCGCGATGAAAAACGCCAAGCACTCGCTGAGCAATCGCGTATAGCCCGTGAAGAGCGCGAAGCCGCCGAGGGGGCGGCCCGTCGAAAGAGATTGGGGTTGTCGGAGCTGAAAAGGGAGGAAGACAAGAGTGAGGAAGAAAAGGCGAGGGAGGATGGGGTGGAGGATGTGGAGGAGGAGGAGTTGAGGAGGAGGTTGCGGAAGTTGGGGGCACCGGTGGTCTTGTTTGGGGAAAGCCATTGGGGGAGAGTGAGGAGGGTGTTAAAGTTGGAGACGGTGGTGACGGATGGGCCGATTCCGACAATACTGAAGCCGGTGTCGGAGAAGGAGATGAAATTGGATGGGACAGTACCAAAGAACAAAAAGGAGCGGATGTATTTGTTCAGGCAATTATCATCTTATTTCTCCATGGTGTTGAGCGAGTATCAGGACGCAATAGAGCGTGAAAAGAAGGATACAAGTACAAGCCGTACGGCATACAACGCCATGGTTCGGTGTCGCGATGATATGAAGCCGGTATGTTTTCTAGTCCTCCTCAAAACTCCAATTACTAACCCATTTATTTCCCTTTAGCTGTACCGCAAATTTGAAAAAGACGACCTGGACGAATCTGTCCTAGCCCCCATCATCGAAATTGTACAAGCCATTCAAGAACGTCGCTACGTTGATGCCAACGATGGCTATCTTCGCCTTTCAATTGGTAAAGCCGCCTGGCCTATTGGAGTTACCATGGTTGGTATCCACGAACGTAGTGCCCGAGAGAAACTGCACAACGGTGAAAAGGGCCATGTCATGGGTGACGAGGTGACGCGGAAGTATCTGCAGGCTATCAAGAGGATGTTGACGTTTGCGCAGGTGCGGTGGCCACCGTCGGATTTGAAGCAGTTGATGGGATAATAATAGGTTTTTATGGTGGGTCAGTAATACGTGAAA
This sequence comes from Bretziella fagacearum, assembly GCA_002018255.1. Classification (NCBI taxonomy): domain Eukaryota; kingdom Fungi; phylum Ascomycota; class Sordariomycetes; order Microascales; family Ceratocystidaceae; genus Bretziella; species Bretziella fagacearum. The sequence continues at coordinate 27,721 of MKGJ01000203.1, read as the reverse complement.
TGTGCACGGGGAGTTCTACAACGTGTGTTGGGGGTATCGGTGTACTACTACTGTATTGCACTATCGGCGTCTGGGTAGGCACTGAGACGGGGGAATCCCGGGAGTTTTGGAGTTTGGGCTGGATAATGGGTTTGCCATATTTTACAAAACAAGATTGATCCGATTTTGATATCATCATGGCTCCGTGTGTGTTTCCGCAGCTACTCCCCGAGTGAGTATGGTATATCTGCAGAATGTCCAACACTTGGTATCAAAATGCTACTACCTACCACCAATAATATACAATCAATATATCTATCCACACAACACCCGCTTCACCATTACACGGGCCCAATCTATCCAGTGCCCAAATTGGCGGTCTTCTCGCCAGTGTCCTTGGTGCCATAATCCTCGCCCTCTGCCTCTGTTGTTGTCTCATAGTTCCGCCTCCACGTTTTTTCGGATATCCCGACAACCCCGACCCCGACAACCCCGTCAACCCCGAGTCTCCAATCCATGCACCCCAACTATCTCGTCTACTCCCATCACTCCGGGGAACTCCGCACCACCCACCTATGGCTTTAGCGAAGAACATGTAATCTTATATCCTCCTAGGCCAATATTCGTGTCTTCCGTACCCAGAAACACATTCGGTCCTCAACTTCCACCGCCACCGCCAGCCAGGGATTGGAAAAAGGATGTGGGGACCCGGGGCAGGCAAAGACATGGTAAATGGGAAGCCTCTCCAGCTTGGCGAGGGGAGAAATCGATCCTACCGGGCGGTAGTTTTGGACGGAGATGGTTGAATTTTTACGCTGATATTTTCAAGATTTTGGTTCGATTTGTGGTTGAGAAGTTGGCCGGTGTTCTATGAGAGCGAGTCATTTTCACTGGTAGCTTCACAAAGGAACACGTGGACTACAGGCTATGGGGCTAAGTCTTCTTAAGAAGGGGGGATATGTACTACATGTATGATCATTTGGAGTGAACAGCAATTTCATGAGATTGTGAACCTCAGCTCGTAGACTACTGAAGATTTCGGCATCTTATTAGCTAAGCCAGCCCTGTGATATCACACATAGCCTGTCAACCTACCTTGATCTCCCATACCCCTCAAACAGGAAACCAAACCCTGATGCCCGCCTAATCCGCGGGGAAAAAACCTCGTCATGTCTCTCTGGACTGGCTACTGTCGGATACGACCGCTTCTGGACAACAACGAGTGGCCAACCTGTAGCATGGTATCAACCACGGGTCAAATTGCACAACTGGCTTACGCCACCAACAGCAGGATAATAAAGCTAGACACACGGTCAAAGAGCGACAACTCAACCATATTTTATGATGCTTTATCTTGAGAGTGAAGCTAATTCACTCTCAAGAAATGTATATAAAACTCTGAGGGAAGCCCAGCCTTGTTGATTACCAAGCTATGCCCAAGTCTAGTAGGAACTAATATGGCAGGAGCATGCCTGGGCTTGACTGACCTCTTTGGGAAGTTTCCTTGACTAACAGTGACACTTTTTCATGGCTGCAGTTACCTGAAAGGAAAAAGGGGGTTTTTTTTTTCACATGAAAAAGGTAGTCGCTTCTTTGGGAAAAAGGCTATGGTTCCTTGGATCTGGAAGGTAGTGCAAATTTTTTTTTTTTTTCAATCTACTCTTTTAACTTGTGACGCTCCCTTTTTCTTGCTCTCTCTCGCCTCTCTATACTCTTCTTCATCTGTGGGATATATATCTCCAGTCCATGGCATCGAAATCCTCTTTACCACTTCAATTCCTCGTTTTTCTCAACTCCATCAAGGTTGTAATCGCCTATGGTTTGGATCCGTAATCTGTGACTCTGGCTTGAGGTCTTGGACGATACTATCTATCCGGTTATCAGGTGTCATATCAAGTAGAGAAGAGGCACTTTGCACTTTGATTCTTTCGCCAACATTCCCATGGAGCCGGGTTTTTGTTTCATTTCAAATTTAATCACGACTAAATCACACCTTTACACACACCAGATCCAGAATGTCGCCTAGACCTGCTCCTCCTGCGGCGTTGTCCGTCACCGAGCTGATTGGCGGCACCCCGCTGATTCGCCTTAACAAAATCCCCCAGTCGCTCGGTATCGAGGCTCAAGTTTACGCCAAGGTTGAGCTCTTCAACGCTGGTGGTTCCGTCAAGGACCGTATCGCTCTGCGCATGATCGAGGAGGCCGAGAAGAGCGGTCGCATCAAGCCTGGTGACACTCTGATTGAGCCTACCAGCGGCAACACGTATGTTTAACCAGTCGCAATTCATCTCAGCATCGCCTTTGCCGCAAAGTCTTGGTATTTTGCTAACTATGTATTTCCTGACCCAGTGGCATCGGTCTGGCCCTTGTCGCCGCCATCAAGGGCTACAAAGCCATTATCACGCTCCCCGAGAAGATGTCCGCCGAGAAGGTCTCGGTCTTGAAGGCTCTTGGTGCCACCATCATCCGCACGCCCACCCAGGCCGCCTGGGACGCCCCCGAGTCGCATATTGGCGTGGCCCGTCGTCTTGAAAAGGAGATGCCCAACGCCCACATTCTCGACCAGTATACAAACCCTGCTAACCCGGATGCCCACGAAATTGGTACTGCCGAGGAGATTTGGGAGCAGGCTCCCGGCAAGCTGACCGCCGTTATTGCTGGTGCTGGTACTGGTGGTACCATTACTGGGATTGGCAGGGGTCTGAAAAAGCACGACAAAAATATCACCGTCATCGCTGCGGATCCCCACGGCAGTATTCTGGCCGTTCCTGAAAACCTCAATGCCGCCCACGAGAACCAGCCGTACAAGGTTGAGGGTATCGGTTACGACTTCATTCCTGATGTTCTGAAGCGTGAGGAGGTTGACAAGTGGTACAAGACGTCTGATTTTGAGTCATTTGAGCTTGCGCGTCGCCTGATTGCCGAGGAAGGTATCTTGGTTGGTGGATCATCGGGATCCGCTATGCAGGCGCTTGTTGAGGCGTCCAAGGAGTTCAAGTGGACCAAGGATGACACTGTAGTCGTTGTCTTCCCCGACTCCATCCGCAGCTACCTGTCCAAGTTTGCCGATGACGACTGGCTCGCCGCCAACAACCTGCTTGACACCAAGGCCGAGAAAGCCCCCAAGAAGGATGATTTTGCCGGTGCCACCATCTCCGACCTGCGTCTAAAGCCCGTTACCACCGTGTCGGCTGACCACAAGTGCCACGATGCCATTGAGACGATGCGCGACAAGGGCTTTGATCAGCTTCCCGTGCAAAACGCCTGGGGCAAACTTGTTGGCCTCGTCACTCTCGGTAACCTTCTTAGTTACATTTCGCGTGGCCGTGCTACGACCGACAGCCCGGTCCGTGACGTCATGTTTGATTTCTCGCGGATCGACGAGGTAGTGACGGACCCGCGTGATGCGGGTCAGGTGTGGGAACAGAAGAAGAAGAAGACGAAGAAGAAGAAGCAGCGGACGTTTGTGGAGTTGACAATGGAGAGCCCACTGAGTGTTTTGAGCAAGTTTCTAGAGTGGAACTCGGCGGCAGTGGTTACCGAGAAGACGGCAGCGGGCATGAAGCCTGTGGCCGTGGTTACCAAAGTGGATCTGCTGACCTTTATGCTGCGCAAGTAGAGAGAGGGGCGACAATACAACGGGAAAATGTTCAAGACCAAGGTTAGGGCATACAGATACTACGTTTGACGTTAACGGCACTTTGCAGTTCTTGGGGGTTCAATGTTGGAGTATACCCGGATCAATATAATGCCATCATCATGCATATCAAGTTTGGAGGTCTATAATAGAGTGTGATGAGACATTTAATAGCCAGGGAAGTTGTTGCCCAGTCTGCTGCATTGCTGCGAGATGGCCCCTATTGCCTGTAATTCGTCATAGTATAGACCTAGAGTCAGCAGAGTTAGATACATAAGCACAAAAGCACAAAAGCACAAAAGCACAAAAGCACAAAAAAAAAGAACAAAAATGCAACTGCCAAATTCAATCAGCGCATGATTTCTGCCAGAATTCAACCGACGTTTTGGAATATTTGTGGCGTAGTTGGTTCAAATTCATTCCATCACCAGTTTCCGACTGAGCGAGCATTAGACTACCCTGATTCAATAACCCGACCGGTTCTCGTTGTTTTCAAGCAGAGAGTGTGCGTTCCCCCCATCATTACAACCCGGTCACCAAACTACCTGGTGACAGCTTACCGCCAGCTTTCCGACTACGGCTAACCAAAAACTCTACCTATCAAGGCATCCGACGACCAGACCGGTCCCCCGTATACACAGGAGTAAGGTCAGAGTCAGCAAACAAAGTACAGCCAGGGAAAGGAGTTGAGCCAGTGTTTTTCCACCAGTGCCGAGGATCTGGAGGCTTGAGGAGTTTGATGGGAAGAAAGTGGAACCTTTTTCAATACTCTACAGGGCTTCCTTTGTCTCCCTGGGAGGGAGTGTCCTAGTTCCCTTGGTTGCGGGTTCACGGCTAGGCTTGGCCTGAACAAACCTGCTTTTTTGATGATTTCTGTTGGTTTTACCATTCCTCACTAATCTGGTATTGGGCGCCAGGTGCAAGTCGCTTGTATTGTTTCCGCGTACTAAATCTTGGACAAGATCGACTTGTTCATTGCGATTAACGACTTGTACGACGACAGCCGATCCTGTACACGACCATTATTGCCTGCCATTGCGAATAAAACCTTTGCCCCTTGACGACGCTTCCTACGAAAATTCTCGACTCGAATCTATACGACGACTACTAAGGCCTCTAATATCTGATTAATCACCCCAACAACCACCACAACACAACCCTAATGGGCGCGCCAACCACCGCCTCCACAAAACACTCCCTCATGGGCCCCTCCAAAGCCTCAGCAGCGGCGCCAGTTGTCAATAACAGCAACAGCTCTGGTGCCATGGAACTTGGTCAAATGACTGGTCCCGGCGGTTCCGGTGCCGCTGCCATCGCGGCCGCTGCTGCTGTATCTGATGGCAAACAGGACGGGTTCACTGGTGCGCCCGCGGCAGAGGTGGCGGAAAACGACATTATGCAGCTTGCGCGGATAGGTGATGTTCCAGCCATGGAGAAGCTGTTTGAGGAGGGAGAGTACGATGCGACCTACCACGATGATGAAGGGATTACGCCGTTACATGTGAGTTGTTCTCTCCAGCGAAAACAACAAAAGTTTGTGCCGAGACAATCGGTGGATAGTGACTAATATATCGTTTTCTGGCTTGTGTTGACAGTGGGCTGCAATCAACAACCAATACGCCATGTGCAAGTTCTTGATCGAGCACGGCGCCGAAATTAATCGCAAAGGCGGCGAGTCTGTATCAACGCCCCTCCAATGGGCTGCGCAGCGCTGCCACTACTATACCGTCAACCTACTCCTTCAGCATGGTGCCGATCCACTAGTCACGGATTCCCAGGGCTACAACACGCTCCATATCAGCACGTTCAACGGTAATGTGCTGCTTCTTGTGCTACTGCTTCACCAAGGCATTCCTGTCGATGTGTTGGATTCCTACGGACACACGGCGCTCATGTGGGCGGCGTACAAGGGCTACCCGCGGTGCGTGGATCTTTTTCTTCGTTGGGGAGCCTCGGTACATGCGACGGATGAACAGGGCTTCACAGCATTGCACTGGGCGCTGGTCAAGGGTTCGCCAGCGTGTATCCTTAAACTTATTGAATATGGAGCAGATCGGTTTGCAACGACGGAAGCAGGCAAGACTCCTGCGTCTACTGCGGCAGAGCTCAACACGTACCCAGCGTGGCACCGGGCGCTGAAAGAGGCAGGATACGATGAGGATGGACATCCGACGGTTCCAGGATGGCCGGGTAGCGCGTACATGCTGCAAGACCGCAAGGGATTCATCAACAAGTTTACATTTTTGTGGCCCAGTTTGATTCTGTACGCTGGGTTCTCCATTCTGTCGGGGATGCCAATCTTTGCTGCGGTTCCAGTGGCAGGCATGATTATCTACGGGTTACTTTGGGTGGCGCAGCAGGTTATGGAACATGCACCTGCAGACATGCGGCACTTTAGTCGGACGCCGTGGATGGCCGGCATCTTTGCGGGAACGCTGTTCTGGGCGGGAGTCAACTGGTTGTTCACTATACTTGCGGGGACGTGGAATGCGGCGGAGAGCGAGCCTGGTTTAATAAGCCTTGGAGTTGGTTCCAAGGTCAGCGTGGAGGGCGACGGACCGCATGGGCTGTTGAACTTGACGTTTTTTGTTTGCTTTTGTCTGGTTGTATACTTTTACAGCTGTAGTATGGGGTATGATCCGGGCTTTGTGCCCCGAATGAACGGAATCGCAGAGCAAAAGGCAGTGATTGACGAGCTTCTGGGGGCGTGGAAGTTTGATGAGTCCAACTTTTGCGTGACTTGCATGATTCGGGCGCCATTGCGGAGTAAGCACTGTAAAAAGTGCCAGCGATGTGTGGCGCGACATGATCACCATTGCCCGTGGGTGAACAACTGTATTGGTGTGAACAACCATCGGCACTTTTTATTGTATATTATTAGTTTGGCTGGTGGTATCTTGTCGTACGACTGGCTTTTGTACTATTGTAAGTTTGAAGTAAAGGGAGAGAGAGAGAGAGAGAGAGAGGATCGACGAGATCCATATGGGTGTCTGGATTTTTTTTTTTTTTTTTTTTTTTTTTTTCTTATGCTTGCTAACTTGATTTTTTTTTTCTTTTTCTGGTAGACCTTTCTCATATCACCGAGAATGCCTCGGGAGAGTGTACGCTTCTTACGCCTTCTCTGTGCCAGTACATGAATGCTGATGGCTATGCTGTTCTTATTGGCATCTGGGTGACGATACAACTTGTCTGGATATTGATGTTGATGTCTGTGCAGTTCCTCCAAGTCGCCCGTGCAATGACAACATACGAAAACATGTACGGTATCCGTGATAGTAGCCAGACCGCGGCCTTTACCAGCACCGGAACTCCTCTGGACCCTTCCCTTGTTGGCCCCGACGACCACGAAGGGCACGGACACGGGCACGGGTATGGACACGGACACGGGTCTGGTGGACATGATGGGCGCAAAAAGGGCGGCTGCTTCTCTCAGATTGCCATGCTTCTTGGTGTAACGCCGTTTATTGAGACGGTTAGCGGGCGGACAGCGGGGACAGCAGTGCAGAAGAAGCGCAAGGGAAATCCGTATGGACACGGAGTTGTGACGAACTGCTCGGACTTTTGGTGTGACCCGGCGCCATTGTGGGGACAGAGGGAGAATGGAGAGGCGGTTGTGGGTGGACACAAGGTTAGCTATTTAGACATGTATGAGGTGCCGGATAGATTGCCTAGAAGAAGGAGGGGGGGATATGAGAGGGTAGAGGCCATGGTTTAAGGGTGTTGTAGAGTGTACATGCATGGTATAGAGTATGGAATGGATGACGTTGTTGAAGAGAATCAATTGATGCGTGTATTTGATGCATGTAGGTGGATAGGTACAGCGGAAGGGTTTGGTAGAGTATAGGGTTGATCTGACCGGTTTAGTCGGCCAGTCTAGGTAAATGATGATGGATGAGTCAACAAGGGCTGTGTAGAGAGGGATGCATGAAGGTGATGTGTGATGGGAGGGGGGGGGGGTAGGTTGTACGAAGGCGAGGTGGAGGTTGAGGAGAGCTGAGTTGGTGACACGGACACGGACACTAACACTGAAATTGTGATTTGTGGACGGGGATCGGACGGGAGGAGGAGGAGGAGGAGGAGGAGCAGAATGATAAAAGTAAAAGGATAGTGTTTGGGCTGTAGAGGTTGGATTGGAAATGGGTGGGTTTAGTGGACTTGTTGTCTTTGTTACTGTTGTGTTTATGATTGAAAGGTAATGATGAAGGACGTCATTGTGTCCTTGACAAAAACAAAAGAGGGAATTCTTTTCACAGGCAAAGTTGACAACAAGCATTAGATGTATTCTTGTGTCTTTATTGAGGCCCTGCCTGTCTCTTTGCCAGAATGGGGGCCCTATTGATTTGTTGTCGTGGCTGTGTGGCGTCGCTTGGGTGTTGCATAAGCGACGTGTTTTATTTACCGCTGGTTGACGAGGAAGTTTGGGGAGAGGAGGAAGAGGGTGAAGGAGAAAGACAGAGTTACTGTCAAGTGTACCTGGTCCTCTCCTCCCTTTGGTCTCTTGACCTTCCTCTCTGTCCCACCAAACAAAAAACCCAAAAAATGCTCCTCACTTTTATCCTCACAAAGTCACGCTCGTGCCGCCAATGCAACACAAGATCCGGTGTCCAGCAGACCATGAAGAACAGTCGCCATAAAAGACGAAAAGATGGGGGAACGAAGCGAGCAACGAGAAACAGAAAAGCGTCACGAGGAGATGTGGTGAGTGATATAAAGAAGACACCATCCTCTTCTATTCTTCAATCACCCTGAGCAATCCTAAAGAGCCCTCCTGTCTCCTCACTGCCTCCAACAACAACAAACTTGGCCACCATTGCCATTCCATCCGTTCAACATTCCCTTCTTGTCTGAGGCCCTCCAATTACCAAAAGAACCCGTTAGTTCCGCCCACGTTGTCCCCCGATCCGGGGTTGTTATCCCGTCTTAGCGTTCTTGCTATTTTCTAAACAGAGAGCTGCCCCCAAATCCTATTGTTCTACCAACTGTTAAGTGAGGCCAGGTTGGAGGTTGTCCTTGTTGAGAGAGAGAGAGAGAGAGAGAGAGAGAGTGTGTGTGTGTGTGTGTGTTATCGGCTGTTGTCGATTTAATTAATTGTTGTGTTTATACACATTGATTCCGTGTTTTTTTTATACGAAACCTGCACCTTCCTAAACCAAAAAAGTACCCAAAAACAGCACCTTCCACCCCTTCCAAACACATATCAACAAAACCTCCCTTGTGGCAACTGCCATTTACATCTTCATCCCATCACTTTTGTGCTTCTTTCCTGATTCTCTGCTTCTTGCTCAAACTGTGCCTCCACTTTACACCTCACCTCAATAACAACTCCATCCATCTGCTGAGTCTCTTGCTGAGTCTCTTGCTGCCTGTTATTTGATCTTCCTTTGAGTCAGCATAGTCATACTCCTTCCAGGCCCACCACACCCTCCTCCTCCCTCTGAACCTGTTGACAATCACTTTTTTTTTTTTTTTTTTTTACTTCGCTATATCCACCCCCTAATCATCACCCCATCCAGTTGCAAAAAAAGAGAAAAAGGAAATCTTCCATTCACCCCCCCCCCTGTTCACTCAAAAGAAAATTCCCAACCTTTATATTCGCCCACATCCTTCTTTCTATTTTTCCACCATGTGCCTATACCTCCAACCCTCAAAATCTCCTCCTCCTCCTCCTCCTCTTCTTCCTCTTCCTCTTCCTCTTCCTCTTCCTTTTCCTCTTCCTCCTCCTCCTCTCGGTCCTCCGCCACTATCTGACAAAACTTCACCAACATCTCGCCATCTTCAACCCTGCCACCACTACCTCCTCACCGGCTACCCGTGTCCACAACCACCTCACGTTCGCACTCCAACGCCTCCAAACCCACCGGCTCTCCCCAACCAGCCGCGCTTCTCCCTCACCACCACGCCCACCCATCACCGCCAGTCATCCACCTCTTGCTCTCCGCGCTCACTATCCCCAACAAACTACTACTACACCACCACCACCTCCTCCTCTTCCTCCTCCTCCGCGGCCATCCTACCACCCGCACCCTCGCCCATCTCCGCCATCTCCATCCCCCGCCGGGCCTCGGCCATAATCTCGCGCCCATCATCCACCTCGGCGTCCTTTAGCCGTCACCACCACCCCCGCATCTTCACCCACCACCCCACATCTCCATCTCCATCTCGTCCTCACTCGCCAACCATGCCGGTCGCTCTTCCACAGCAGACCCTCGTGGTCGACCGCCGACCCAAACGTCCCACTTCCGACTCGGACTCTGACCGTCCAGCCATGTCTTCTCGCGCTCGCGCCGCTGGCCTCGCCGCCGAACGGGAGCGTCTTGCTAGGTTGAATGCTTCGCCTGCTTCTTCTGCGCCTCACTCGCGGGCATCTTCTAGAACTCGCGCCGAGAGACCTTGTCGCGAAAAGCATTCTGCTCCCGCGCCGCATGCTCATTCTCACTCTCATTCTTATTCTCATTCTCATTCCCACGCCCCAGCTACTGCTGCCCCCCAGGATGACCGCCACTTTTACACTACCGAAGAAGAAGACTACAACTCCGATGCCTCGGTAACCTCAGAAGGCGACCTTAACCCAGACGCCGCCTTCCTCCGTGCCATCCTACGCCAAAACCGCTTCATATCCGCCCGTCCCAAACCCACAGTGACTTGTTCTCCGCAATCTACTTCCTCCTCTACCACTGGCGCCTACACAGCGCGCCCTGTTGACTCGCGGCCGCATTCGTCGTCGTCGACGTCGCCGGTTCCCCGACATGCACATGTTGGACATGAATCGGGGGCTGGTATTCCGGGAAGCGGCACTGTGTCGCCACCGAGTAGTTCGGTAGCTGGTAATGTTGGGGCGAGAGAGTTTGTGGATGTGAGAACGCCGCGGACGGCTCCTCGGGGGGCGGGGTCTGGACCGGGGCCTGAGGAGTGGGAGAGGCAGCAGGAGCGGTTAAAGGAGAGGATGAAGGAGAGACCGAGGACTGCGGTGTCGCAGCGGTATTAAAAAAAACAAAAAAAACAAGACAGACCAGGAATGGGGTAATATTGTATTGAATATCTTTTTTTTTTGTGTGGGATTTTTGTTATATTTTTATTTGAGATAGACGGGACGGGTTACATAAAAGAGGGATTTTATTTGTCAATTTTTGATAGACTTTTGAGTCTTGGTTTCAAGACTGTTGTCTTGTTCTGATTTACTAGATAGTTGCCCATATACAGTTTGATCACAGAGTTTCTTTCCTATCACAATGGTAAAAAAGTACTGATGCAGTCACTGATACAATCAGAGTCTTGTTGGTCTGTCTTTCCCTCTGTCTTTCCCTCTGTCTCTGTCTGTCCTGTCTGTCTGTCCCTCTGTCCTCCTCCTCCATCCTAGTCCCTGAAAATCGCCCTCCCCCGGCGATCAACCAAACCACTTAAACCCTTCTCTCTCTCTCTCTCTCTCTCTCTCTCTCTCTCTCCACATTTCCTTCTAAGGATGCAAGAAATCAGATTAGGGTTCATTCAAGGAGCCAGTTTCTCCATTTGGGAAGTCCAAGAGAGAGATTGATTGGCTTTAGAGAGACAACAGTGTCTCCTCGTCCTCCTCCTCTGCTAATATCCGCTGATCTGATGACGAATTACAATTGGACTAACATGACGAGAGAGAGGTTTGATAGGCCGGCTTGAGCGTTTATATTCGTATTTGAAAAAAAAAAAAAATCACTCCAAAAAGTCACATCATCACCCAATACAAATTTCCTTCCACCCCCCCCCTTCTCTCCCTATATCTCTCGGGATCAACAAAAATATACAAGAAAAAAACTGCCCCTTTTACCCATGTATGCCCACTAGATACCCTTTCCTCCTCCCCTCCCCCTCCCCTACCATACCTGCAAGTATGTCTTCCCACATGCACATCCTGTAGGTACCATCTGCATTGCATACCATCCATGGCAGGCAACCGCTACAATGCACACCATCCGTCCTATCAATACTTGTAGGAGGTCATTCAGCGCCACCACTATTGGTACGGCACACATGTGCGGGCCTCAAATCAAATTCACACACATTCCTCGCAGGATTCCAAAGCAGGCCGTGTCTTGCATTCAATACAACGGTATCCATGATGAATTCTCTTCCTCTGTCTCTCTGTGACTAGGTTTTAATTGTCTTGGTTGTCTAGACTATATATCATCTGTGATTGATTCTTCAGAGGTAGGCAGGCCCAGTAGACTACCATCCTGCCTATCGTTTATTATCTGCTAAACACCTGCCACATGGTGCAACAGACTGTGTTCCACTCATCCATCATATGACTCTTTTTTTTTTTTTTCCCTTGTAGTATTACTAAAGGGCTCACCGCTGTTGACATTTGATATCCCGAGGTTACAAGCACAAAGAACATGACAAATCCAAGGAAAGAAAAAGAAAAAGAAAAAGAAAAAGAAAAAGAAAAAAGAAAAGAAAAAAAAAAAAACCTCGTCATACCTACCCCCAGGGGCCCAGTTCACTCGTCCACCTCACTCTGACTACTCCTCACCTTTCTCCCCCGCGCCCTCAACTCATCCTCCGCCTTCAAAAACCTATGCACCGTCCGATGATCCAACACCCTCTCCTCCTTGTCCCGCGGCCCCTCCGCTTCCGTCTTTGGCCACATGTATCCATACAACTTTGAATGCCTCTCACACCGCGGACACGAACTCCGCGTATAGTACGCATTCTGCTGCACAAACGCCCCTCCACAAATCGTGCACGAAATCCACGCCATCTCTGGCTCACATAGAAGAAGTGGCGTCAGCGTGTAGTCACCTGGTGTCCGATACTTGCGTACAGAACCCGTTGTTGGCACCTCGTCACCCGTCTGCTTCTCTATCGTCTCCTCCTCCTTCTCCTCCTCCTTCTCCTCCTTCTCCTCCTCCTCCTTATTCTCATCCTTCTCCTCCTCCTCCTTCTCCTTTTCCGGTGCATCTTCCGACCCTGAATCCGGTGTCAAAGGCTGTACGGCCGCCACCGGCACTGCAAGATTCAACAGAGGTATATCCACTGTGGTGGCCTTTGCCGTCTCTTCCAACTTTGCTTTCTTGGCAGGCGTAGTCGGTGGAGACTCAAACATACTCAGCGACCTCTTGACTCCCGCTACAGCCAATGGCCCGGTGCTACCACTCCTCGTCTCTGGTGATCCTGTCGCCGTCGCCGTCGCCGTTCCCGCCTTGGTCGCCATCATCACCCCTTTGCGTCTCCCTCCTCCCACTCGTGAAACCTTGGGCCGGATATCCTCCGTGACCCCCGCCACACTCGATGCTCTACTAGCACTCCCCGAGTCATCACAGCGCCGACGCCTTCGAAGCAAGTATCCCTCGGAACCATCACCCTCGATACTCGGCTTGAGCGGTAGTACACCCGGTACCTCTGGTTGTGCCCATCCATTGATCAGCTGCTCTTCGCACGTGCGACACAGACATTCACAGTTGTTGTCGCCAAAATAGCTTTGCGCATACGTCACTGTAATCTCCTCTCCAGCCTCAATATTACGCGTAGCCACAATCTCAATGCCGGCGCTACCGGTGGTCATGAGCTTCGCATTGGCCGAACAGTCATGGTTCGCAAAACGCGCGGGTCCCATAAAAAGTGATGCGCACTTGGAGCGCGCCGACACGACAATCGAAAAGTCCTTTTTCCGCTTGGAAATCTCGCGCTCCTCTTCCGCTGTCATAACGACCTGTATGCCAGCCAAATACTTGATGGTCTCATTCTTGCGAATGAACCGCCGCGCCGAGATGGCCGCCTCATGACTGATAATCGTGTAACGGTTGGTCGACGACACTTCCCAGGGGCAATCTGGCAGGTACACCTTCATGTAGCGCTGCAGATGCGCGCGGAAGTGTGCGCGCTCGCCATCGGTTCCGAGAGACGAATAGAATTTGCAAAGACCAGTGGTGCCCAGCAGAGCACTTTCGGCCCGGTCGAGGTCGCCGGCCACGATGATGTCGTGTGTTATGATCTTGGTGATTTCCTCCTCGCGAGTGCCGCGCGACGGGTGGTATGAAGGTCGGTTCTTGGGGACGACAGTCCAGTAAAAGGCGTGGTCGATGAGGGCGTCGGTCAGGATATCATCGTAAGCGGATATTTGTGCAAGAGTCAAGGGTGCCTTCTTGGAGGTTGTAGACAATGTCGTCGACTTTTGTTGTTTGGTCTGGGTGGTTGAGGGTTTGTTGGTGGCTTGCCCGGAAGTTGGCGCAGCCGATCGTGCCCATGCTTTGCGAGCCATTGTTCTGGATGTATGTGACTTGACTTGAAGAGCAATCGATAATATCATAGGACAAGAACGAGGACAACTGGTGGGTTGATTTGATCAACTTGATGTCTAGGCATAAAGATCACGAGATCAAAAAAAAAACCCTAAAAATCACAGAATTAAAAAAAAATAAAGAAATAAAAAATAAAAGGAAATTGCCCGTTTCAATTCATTTGTTACGGAATTTCAGCAGATAGAAAACGGAAAACGGAAAACGGAAGGCACTAGCGTCACGTCAATGATTTCCCTCCTTCGCCCTCCCAAAAAAAAAAGTATGCAAAGAGAAACTTCCTTTGATCGCAGTTTCCCTCCCTTACACATTTTCATCCAAGGAAAGGAAAGCCCCCCTCCAGCCTACCTCCTCGTCTGTAATACTTTCCCTTGGGTTTCATACTGGAGAAACAGATCAAGACGACTGCCACTTTCTGGCACGCCTGCTTGCTTTGTACCACTTATATCTTGTACCCACAGCTACATACTTAAGCTACTCTCAGGGTCCAGCCTGTTGTTACGTGCCAAAGCCAGCTGAACTGGGTTCCTGCTGTGACGAACATCTGTGACAAGTATAGTATAAACTCAAAGGGAAGGATCCGCAGTCATTGCCCATATTGATGCCACCCCAAGGGCCTCCTTCCTCTGTTGTTGTTCACTTGCATATCCAAAGTAACTTCTATGTTTGAACGTAACTTCATCTTGACTATATCTGAAATCTGTCCAACTGCAACATCTAATGTTTCAGATTTAGCAACTTCCCTCTTTCCTGTCCCTCTTGTTACCCTCCAACCTGCCTCTAAGCCACCCATACAAGTCTTGGACCCC
>MKGJ01000203.1:0-13015 GCA_002018255.1 Bretziella fagacearum | reverse complement strand
CATCAATCTTCTCTCCATCTCTCTCTCTCTCTCTCTCTCTCTCTCTCTCTCTCTCTCTATTTAGTACTCTTCCTCTTCCTTCGCGCCTTTTCTCATAAAACCTAATCCAAATTCAAGGTCCCATAACTCTTAGTAACAAACATGGGGTTCGTCCCCTAGCAACCGCCACCTGTCAGAGCTGCTTACACCTGTCGGGTATTCCTCTGACAGCTGCCTGCCCAACCCATAATTGCCCCCCACTAAAAAGCTAGGGTCGTCACAATGTTGGTGATGGCTTCATGGCTGTCTAAGCTGATCTGTGTGCCGCAAACCCGTTGCCCGCCATGATTCAACTAAAGGTATGCCTTTTTTTTTTTAGTAGATCATACTCTTTCCACTACTTCTCCCAGTTGAAATCATTCACTAACAATAGATTAGACTATGCTCAACTGCATCGACAACTCTGGCGCCGCCATTGTTGAGTGCGCCATGGTCGTCGGCCAAAAGCGTCATGCCCGCATTGGTATGTCTAGACCACGCATACATTCCCATCGCCATCCCAATCTCAACAATGTGGCCGATCCCGACACCGACCCTACACTACCCAATCAATACACCCCGCCACCATCTATACTAACCCTCTCTCTCTCTCTCTCTCTCTCTCAAGGCGACCGCCTCGTCGTCGTCGTCCAAAAACAACGCGGTTCCTCTGAATCTGGCACCACCATGGCCAACAAAGTCAAACGCGGCGACATGCGCCACGCCGTCGTCGTCCGCACCAAGCAAATGTTCCAGCGCCCTGACGGATCCGTTGTCCGCTTCGACGATAACGCTTGTGTATTGATCAACAAAGCCGGTGACCCCGTGGGGTCGCGAATTAACGGGGTTGTTGGACAAGAGTTGCGGAGGAAGAAGTGGAGTAAGATTTTGTCCATGGCGCCGTTGCAGGCGTAGACGAGGGAAGATATATTTGGGGGGGAGAGATGGGACCGCAGGAGAGTGTGTAGGTCAAGAACCAAATCCCCATGTACAGTACTCGATAATAGTCTTGTGAATGTCTAGAAAGCATGTGTAATATATATATATATATATAAAGACTCTGCCCCCCCCGAAAAACAAGACAGACTATATTGATATAACGAATATTGCCACATCTGCAATATCCAGCAACTTCTTGAATATCCCTTTCGACACCCATAAAGCAATCCGTCAACTCCAATATAACGCCTATCCCGCATAAATTGAACAACATCCATCCGTGACATCATCTCCCCATCTGCCAGATATAGCATGGTTAACCGTGAACCGTCTACTGGTAAATGTGACCACAGCTGCAGCAGACATAAAACAGTTTCTAAGAACCACATTAGCACATCTTCACAAACCCCACCCCCCTCTCATCCTACTCCCCCACTTACCATTCCCGTCTCCGCACTTCTCTGCTGACTCTGGAAGAAAACCGCCTCTCCATGTTCACAAGCCGGACACTGCTTATTCGCTCTCGGCAACGTCGGATCACTACCCACATCCTGTGTAACACCTGCCGTCTCACCCACCGCGTTATTCAGTACATTGCGGAACACACACGCACTCTCCGCCGCCTCCGTGTGCTCACAAGTCCGGCATTGGAACATGAGGACGCGCTTCTGGGGGTCCTCCTTGGGGTAGAGGGTGTTGCTGCATTCGGAGCAGAAGCGGTAGGCGATGTCGGTGGGTTGTTCGGCTTCTTGGGGAGCGTCCGCAGTGTAGGAGGGGGCGGGGGAGGACATTTTGGGGGTTTTTTTTTGGTGGTAACGACGTAGAAGTGTGTTCTAGAGGGAGAAGTTGGGCGGAAATTGCGATAAAGTAGGATCAAAGATAATCACAAGGACGTCGATGTTCAATAGTCAAAATGACAAATGACATCTGGAACTTTCTATTCCATTCCTCAGCCTTGTCTAGACAATTTCCCATTGCGGCCCCCCCAGCCTTGTCCTGGGTTCTATCAGGGTTCATCCCTCTGCTGGTGCCTCTAAGGGTTATGCTACTCTGACAACGGTTGGACGGCTCAACTGCATTTTTCATTTCAACATTGCTTCTGGTCTTGTTTCCGTACCTTGATATCGCAGACTGATGTTGTTTATACCTTTATTTTCTTTTCTCTTTCATCGCCCTTCTTCAAATCATTCATCATGTCCTCCGTAAGCTCGCTCCCCGTCACATCTCCATTCCTCCCCCACTAACCACTCTCCCCCCTTTTCCTCTCTCTTCCTAGGACGAAACCGGCCTCCCTCCCGACTGGGAAGTCCGCCACAGCAAAAGCAAGAACCTCCCCTACTACTTCAACACCGCCACCCGCGACTCCCGCTGGGAGCCCCCCTCCGGCACCAACCTCGACACCCTCGAACGCTTCATGGAAACCTTCCAAGCTGTCCACGGTGCCCCGCCCTCCACCAACTCCTCCTCCCAAGTTCCCCCCGGCAAGGTCTGGGCCGCCCACCTCCTTGTCAAGCACGCGGGCTCCCGGCGGCCTGCGTCGTGGAAGGAAGCCAACATTACGCGGTCCAAGGAGGAGGCGCGGGCGATTCTGAAAGGGTATGAAGAGCAGATTCGCAGTGGGCAGGTGACGTTGGGGGATCTGGCGGCGGTGGAGAGTGATTGTAGTAGTGCGCGGAAGAGAGGGGATTTAGGACTGTTTTCAAGGGGGGATATGCAGAAGGAGTTTGAGGATGCGGCGTTTGCGTTGGAGGTGGGACAAATGAGTGGCATCGTTGACACGGCCAGTGGTCTGCACTTGATTGAGCGGTATGTATTGCTGGAGACATTGTGGGAGATATGTGTCGGCAGGTTTGTCGCTAACTTGTCGTGTGTACAGTCTCGGTTAATCATACACGCTAGGCGGTTCCGTCTGCGCGAACTAAAACTCTTTTCACAGCGATTACTAATACAATAGCCATTTTATTGTTCTCTAAGACGGGTCTAAGCGATGAGGCCCAGCGTGGTCAGGATGACCGGGTTGAAGATGGGGCTTATGAAGGGAGGATATAAAGGGTTACCATCTCTTGTTATCCACCACTTTAAATCGTTGATATGACATTAACAGCAAAAGAGCCATGATGAATGTCAAAAGGCCAACTGATCATGTTTATCAAAACTAAGAAAAAAAAAAAAAAAGAGTCTGCATCAGCAGCTGTGAGATGATATATATAGACCTCCATATGTAATAGTCGACAACACCAACTACTTGACCGTGTCGACTGCCGGGAGCCAATGGAGCACCCAATGAGCCATGGATAACAGACTGCCCGGTTCTTGCATCAGAGTTTGATTTGATGTACTCGCCGGAGGACTCTCTTTGGGTTTCTCCATAATGTCTTATCCGTCGTTGATGTTGCTTCCGAAATTTCCCTCCCCCGTCCCGGAACTCCCCCTCTACTTGTACCCAAAACCACCACAACCATTTACCCTTTTCCCCACCCCCCTCTTATGCCCTCTGCCCTCTTCACCCCTCACACTGCCTCCCCTTCGCCTCCTCAACCACTCCAAAATCTCCCTCGTCTCCATCTCAACCATCCCGTGTTAAGTTCCCGTCTGCCACCTGCCAACACCTGCCAGCGTAATCTGGCAAGTCCTGGTACCTGCCCCTTTCGTCTGGACAACGCTCAACGACTTTCATCGCGATTGTTGGGGTCATTTTCACTTGCGATTATCACAGCTTCCTTGGATTTTATGCTGGTTTCTACTTGGTCAAACCTGACATCTGCTCTACTTTGAAAAAAAAAAACAGAACAAATGGACCTCACTACGCTTGAGCGTCTAGCTCGCGACTACGGCCTTGGCCCCTTCAGTTCCTCCCGTCTTCAATCTCTCGCCTCCGATCCATCCTTTGCCCAATGGGCCTCGCAAAACTTGCACCCAGACAACCTCCTTGCACCATTCGAACTCACCACGTAAGTTCCCCATCTTCACTCCATGGCAGGTCCCTCTACTAACATACCTCCTAGATACACCACCCTCCAAAATTCCGGCACGGTCTCCCGTCTCTCCGCCTCCGAAGACCTCACGTCCCTAGCCCTGCCCACTCTTACCCACTCAGAACTACAATCTGCCATCCTGACCCTCCGCTCCTCCACAGCTCAAATCACATCTCAAACCCAAACCCTCACCCAACAAGCTGCCGCCCTATCAAAACTCACAACCAAAAACCAACAACAACCCGCCTCTTTCCGCGCCACTGTCTCCACCCTCCACTCCACCCGCCTCGGCAACTCCCTAGCTACCACCCAAGACTCCATTGCAGCCTTAACAACCACCCTCCACCAAAAAGCTTCCGGTCTCTCCGCCCTCTCTTCCACCACCACCTCTTCCCTACCCTCCACTCTCACCTCCCTCCTCATCGGCGATGACCGCCTCCTCGCCTCTCTCTCCAAGCTCGCCCCCGAGCTAACCTCTTCCTACGCCTCCGCCTCTACGTCTTCCAGCTCTCTCTCTGAAATCCAAACCCGCTCCCTCCACCTCATAAAAACCACCGTCGAGCTCATCCGCACCCACCTCGACCGCACCTATCTCGACTCCCTCTCCGCGCCCCTCTCCCACGAAGAAGGCGATCTCTCCCTCGAAAGCACCGAAGCCCTCGCCGCCGAAGTGGAATCCCTCTACGCCGAAGTCGTCCCCGTCGCCCAAATGTCCGTCCAAAGCGTCTGGATTGAGTCCGCCCGGGAGGAAATCGGCTCTTCGGCATCCAGTGGCCTCCGACGGACGGCCGCCGGCCTACGGTACATGTCGGAAGTTCTCAGTCACCTTCTTCGGCGGATCTCCCTCCTAGAAGCCCGCTTCAATGCCGTCCTCGCCCATGCCGCCACCACCGACCTTGTCGTCTCCGCCACCGAAGAAGAACTCTCCACCCCCATCTCCCCCCCATCTTCTCCCCCTCGCCGCCGCCGCTCCACAATCACCGGCCCCACCACCCCGGGTCCTCGTCGAAACTTCCCCGCCAAAGACGACACCCCCCTCCTCTTCCACGCCCTAACCACCCTCTCCATCCCCCTCCCTGACCCCTCCCCTTCCAACAACAACCCCACATCCTCTACTCTCCTAACCACCCTCCAACAAACCACAGCCCACCGCTCCCAAAAGTTCAGCATCCTCTCTCTTGCCGCCCAAGCCTCTTTTGAATCCACCACGGCCCACATCCTCTCTGATTCCCAGCGGGATGTCTCTGTCCTCCGAGCCGGGTTAGCCGCTGAGTACCCCTTTGGAGAAATCGCATTGACGGATCCCGATATGGCGGAGAGTTTGGGATGGCTGGCACGGGAAGTGGCGGATGTAGAGGGGAGATTGGGGGACATGACGATTCGCAAGGCGGAGGGGACGGAGAAGAGGGAGGAGTTTGTGGCTACGTGGTGTTGAATAGGGGAATCATAATACGCCAAGATACATACAGATGAAGTCACGTGACAATGATCAACTGGACAACTCTATCATAGACATATTTTTGATACAAAGTCCCCAAAAGACTAATTGACTAGCCTCACAACTAATTTCACTTCCCACAAGTGAAAATAATCTCCGCTCAAAAAACGAATCTATCCCTTCCATTCATTTCCCCCCCAAACTAACCACCAAAGGGTATAAAAAAAAAAGAATAAAAAAAAAGAAGAGAAAAGAACACATGTAACCAAAAATCAACCCAAAGAAAAGAAATACACCCAAGAGCAGGGAACAACAACGACGAAAGAACAGAAAAGGGGGTTTTTATCTCCTTTTACAGCTCATCCTTCCCACCAATAATCTCCTTCACCGCCGATGCTACCGCCGAAGCTGAAGACTTTGAAGCCATCATCATCGACGAGACCTCAGCCTCATCTTCTGTCTGAATAGACAAAAAGGATTCTTCCTCCGTCTCTGCAACCAGAACCTTTTGCGCCTGAGACTCGGCCTCCGGCTCCGGGGTGGTCGCCTCCTTCCCGTCCTCTTTCTCCACCCGAGTCTTGAACTCAGCCTCGATAGACTCAGTCGCAACCGGGGGGTCCACTTGCGTCGTGAATTCCGCCTCAGCTGGCTCTTGACTCTCAAACTTGATGATCTCGGCGGCACCCTCAGCCTCTCTAGCCGCAACCTCCGCTTCAGCTTCAACTTCAACTTCAACTTCAGCCTTGGCCTTGGTAGCTAATCTCTGCTCTCTCTCCTTTTGCTGATGCGCAACAACCCGTGCAACCGCCTCATCCAGCTCCTTCTGCGCCTTGGCCTCTGCCCGCTTCTTGACACTTGTAATCTCCCAGTCATCTTCAGTATCCTTGACCAAAAACTTGGTTCCGGAAACCTCCCGGATGCCACTCAGCGACTTGACAGCACCACGCGTAAGATCCATGGCCTTGTCCTCGAGGGTATTGGCATAATCCAGAGTCTCCTGTAGCTCCGAGTGCGTGACAATCATAGCCTTCAAATCGTCAGTCCATGCGTCAAACCGATCACGCAGCTCGTGGTACTTGGCCCAATCCTTGTATGTGATGCCATCCATCCACGCCCACTTCATGCCAATCTTCTGCAGAGCCAGATCACGCATCGTCTCCAGAGTCTTGAAGTGAGCATCAGCAGCAGAGGTGATGGCAGCCTGTAGTTGATTCTCAAACTCTTCACGCCAGATACGAACTTCGTTGGCCTGGTTTTTGATGGAAAGACCTGTCGTGCGTACAATGGCGGCAACCTCGGTGTTGAAGTCTTCAGCAGCAGTGGCGTAGTCCTCAGCCTTGCCTAGAATCGTCAACAGATTCTTTTTCAAGCCTGCCAGCTCTGCGGCAATAACTTCCTCCAACTGAGCCAACAAATCATGGCCAACCTGCATAAGCGGCGAAGTCAAGATTTCCTCGGTAATATCGTGGATCAACGAGTCAATCTCTGCAGCACCCTCGTCAGCAGCTTTTGTAAAGCGCTCCTGCCATTCCTTGAGATCGGCTGCCACTTCTAGGCGAGCATTGTGGCGAACCTCTGACTCGTCATCTGATGCCTCGGGGGCCTCGATTGGTGAAGGCCGCGAGTACGAAGCAAAGATGAGCGACGGCTGCGTAGCCTCGGCCTGAGCCTCGGCCTGAGCCTCGGCAAAGGTCGAACTGATGGCCACGGTAGGGTCCGATTTGTTATCTGAAACAACACCAGTCCTGGAGGAAGATTGTTGAGGGGGCTTCACAAAGGAGCTAGACTTGGCCTCACTATTGACAAAAATGTTAGTTTACTTTGTTTTTTTTTTGGTCTGTCTGTCGTCAAGATCAAAATACTTACCCGGTAGTTGAGGTGCGGTGCGTAGTCTTCGCCTTATGGAGACCCGTCGTCGTCTTTCCACCATATCTACCAAGTCTCTGACCGATGCGAGTCAACTGTGGCTCAATATGCTCCCCATAAACGGTCTGTAGATGCGGCCAAACTGCACCATCCACGAAAACCACAACCTTTCTGGCCGCCCACTGAACACCAGGCACTGCCGTCTCCTTTGTAAACTGTGCTGCCATCTCGTATCCGGTAACCGCATACGGTGAAACAGCCACGTACGCCGGAGTCAAAACCTCCCGATAAGTAGCTTTGGCTCCGTCGGCCGCTACCGCTACATAGGGCGCCACCACTGCAGAAGCCTGCGAAACAACAGGGTGGACCTTTTCCTGGTAGTGCGCGCGCGCAGCATGCTCGTAGCGAGCCAGCGATGGTTTTACGTGCGCTTCGTATTGGGCGGCGGCATATTCCTGGGCGGCGGTCAAGCGGGGACCAGCGTATTTCTTGGCGGCGGCGGTCGCGGGAGTGAAGACGAGGGCATTGGCGCGCTGGTAGTAGGGGGTGAGGGTGTCGACATAAGGAGCGGCATAGGTGGTATAATATGGCTCGAAGTGGGGGGAGACGTGGGCGCGGAGGTCAAAGTAGGTCTTGCAGAGGGCGGAATCATGGGTGGGAGTGAGGTCGGTGGGGGTGGCGGGGCAGCGGAAAAGAATGGTGACGATGGCGTACCAGGCGAAGAGTCTGGGGAGAAGTGTTAGTAGGTATGGAGGCCAAAAGAAACCAAGGCAGGCAAAGGGGTAGACAAGGTTGCAAAGGAGAAATTGGCGCCGTCGGGGCTTGACGGTCATTGGAAGTAGAGAGTCTGGCATTGTGGGCGAATCTGGTGGTGGTGGTGATTTGAAGCAACAAGTTGTTAAGAAGCAACAGTAGTCGAGGGAAGATAAGACCAGTAGTTCTCGATGATGTCACGATGGCAAAAAGATGCAAGGAGGAAAATTATCACCAAAGAAAAGAAAAAAAAAAGAAAAAAACCAACGCAAACGGCGAGGGCAAAAGATCAACCGAAATTGACACACAAAGCAACAGCCCAATTCAGACTTCAGCCTCGTCTACAAGTTTCTCGATGTTTCCTTCAACCTAAACACCAAACAAGGCAATAACCTCCAGATTGAAGAAATCTCAGCGCACCTTCCCAAAAGTCATCGCGCCATCCAGATCAATGACTCCACAAAAAGTCCAGTCGCTAATATGGCAATTGCCTCTGCAAGAAAAAAGGTTCTCTCGTTGGGAGATGATGGATGAATTATATCTTACCTCGCAGCTAGGCCAAACAACCTTGTTCCAAAACAGCAATCATTCGTTCTCCTCACGCGGCGCGCTCGAGGCTTCGTCGCCTTTGGTGCCTCCCGGGAGGAGGCCTTTGCCGGAGATGCCACGACCATGGTATATCGTAGTTAGTGGTGGTAGTGTGTTCCGTGTCCGGTGTCCCCGTATATATTGTCGAATATCGTTTCGTCTTGTCCGCTATCGTCTTGGTCGATAAATTTGTTGTCTTATCAGTCGTTGTTGCTTGGTTGAATCAGCACGTGCGGGCTTGTCGATATCTTGCAGGTATTTTCTCCCCCTTGTGTATGTGTGTGTGTGTGTGTGTGTGTGTGTGTATGCTTGTGGTTGTAGTATGAGTTAATATTATGACTCAAGATATTGAATTCTGAGGTTCCAACGAGGGGGAGATTGCTTATAGTAATATACAGTTTACATGAACGATACCATTAAGTTGAAGACTAATGAACCCTAAGTTTAGTGTACGGGATTTGTCGTCGTCAGCAGTTGAATTCTCCGTATGGGCATGTGACGGGGCTGACGGGCTGGAAAGAGTTGAAACAAGCAGACGTCAAATAGATCGACTTGTTGGTAATATTCGAGGTTGATTGATTGGGATTTGTGCATCCATACTGGGGCTGAGTACTCTACTAGGATATGGCAGCCAATGAGAACTGAAGCTTTGTCAAGTACAACTTTATGTCCTTATATCGCTGTTACCATCACTCGTAATGCAAACCCAAGTCCACCAATCATGATTAAGCTATTTATGTAACTTCCATTTTTCGTCCCTGCCTTTGTCATCTGGCCATCAGCCGAACTTTTCTCGAAAAGGAGGTTGCTTGCGTGTAACTGTGGAGCCGCAGGGGTTGAGAACTTCCAAGATAGGCCAAGACCAAACATACTATGCCATATATCTATCTACAGTACATACACACGCCATCAGAGAAAGAAGAAAGAAAATAGTAGAAAGTAGATACAGGGACTAACAATCCACAGACACCCCATGATTCAAGAAGCCGGGCTTCTGTTGATATTGAAAGAGGGCTGTTGCGTTGTTGCGTATTCCCCACCGATACATCCCCAGAATATAGTAGCTGCTTTTTGTGTCGATGTACCTTGTAACTTAGAAGTGATATCGATATCATTGGTTGGTTGATATGGTGACGTTAGCCGTTGATAGAAGATAGGGGCGTGCCTACATCATAAAGGACGGCAGTTGGTGAAGGCTTTGGTAGCTTTGGCGGGTAAGGAGACCAAAAGACATGATAGATCCAAGTAGGTTATTGATATATGGTGAATATCACTGTTCATGACTCGGCAGTTATGCTCTATATCGCCTAAGCGGATCTTACCGGTACAACAAACTCAATATTCAAACATCCATCATTCTTCTACGAGAATTCTCCAGATTGTAACTGTGAAACAGACAACTAGAACTTTCCCTTATCTCTCATGTTTTGTTCCCAAAAGACAAGCCTTCGTTATTCAATATAAAAAAAAAATAACCTTTAAACCAATGGAGTAGTTCAAGGCGGAATTTGATCCAAACACTCCCCTTCCCCCACTTCCTCGAACTCTTGATCTCTAGGCCGTCAATCTGGGCCCAACTTTGGCATGGCCTGGCCTATTAACTAGCCCTGTTCCCACAGGGTGACCATACACTGTATGGAATCATGACCTGGACTGCCATAGGACGCGTAATGGTGTTGTATGCGGGCTATGAGCTGCCAGTCGGACTAGGAGTCACACCTCCTTCTCTTCCAAATGATCATCACTAGCGAATATGGGACTTGCCATTAGGGAAAGCATCACTCACAGCTTGATTTGGAGAAAGAAAAGTAATCTAGGGCGAAGTTTGAATTGTCATCTGTGCTGGCATGTATGTTTCTGATAGACGCAGCGTACAACAACAATGTTGTTCACTGGAGATTGTCATAGTTGTGGACATGTATAAGTATCTTGACAAGTTCCCATGTTCAACTTTTTCTTTTTCCTTTCCTTTCCTCTCCATCACCTCTTACAACAACTACTATCTCTCTACAAACTCCCGCTTCTCACTTCCCAATTCGGCTTCTTTTTCCGTACCTTGTTCCTAGACAACCACAAAACCCAACAATCTTCTTCATTCTACATTACTTCCATCTTTCCATTCCCCTCCCAAAACCGCCAACATGATCTTTGCTCGTAACGCCCTCACTTCCCTGGCCATTATTGCCTCCACCCTCGTCTCTGCCCACCCCGGCCACAACGCCCAGGAGGAAGCCCTGGAACGCCGCACCTTCCTCAACTCAGTCAAACGCACCTCACTCGGCCACTGTGCCGACAAGCTCAAAGCTCGCGGTGTCACTGACCGCAACATTGCTCGCCGCGCCGAGAAGCTTGAGGAGGTCCGCGCCAAGCGTAACATTAAGAAGCGTGATGTGGAGACTGTACTGGCCACTGACCACAACATGACTTCTTTGGGGTATACCACTGCCACCGACCCTGCTACCCTCTTTGCTGGCTACAACTCCTGCATTCTGACTCCTGACGTTACCCAGGGTCCCTACTGTAAGCTTTACTTTTTTACTTTTTTTTTACTTTTTTTTCTTTTTCTTCATTATTATCACTGATTCACACAAACACTAACACCACTCAGATGTCGCCGGCGAGTACATCCGCGAGGATATGGCCGAGGACCAGCCGGGTATCGACATTGTCATGGACTACCAAGTCATTGATGTCGAGACTTGCGACCCCATCCCCAATGCCTATCTTGAAATCTGGCACTGCAACTCCACCGGCGTCTACTCCGGTATCGTCGCCTCTGGCAACGGTGACTCCACCGACACCTCCAACATTGACAACACCTTCCTGCGCGCTATCCAGGCGACCAACGACGACGGTGTCGCCCAGTTCCAGTCCGTCTTCCCCGGATATTACGCCGCACGTGCCACACACATTCACATCATGCTCCACGCCAATGCCACTGTTCAGGCAAACTCCACGTTGGGATCCGACAACTATGCTTCGCACATTGGCCAGGCTTTCTTTGACCAGGATTTGATCTCTGCGGTCAGGGCCCTTGAGCCATATGCTTCCAACCCCCAGATCTTGACCCCCAACAATGAGGACGATATCCTGGCGGAGGAGAGCGCTACTGATGATGTTGACCCTTTCTTCGAGTACACTCTTCTCGGTGACGAGGTTTCGGATGGTATCTTTGCTTGGATTGCCTTTGGTATCAACACTACTGTTAGCAGTGCAGTCACTCCCGCTGCCTTTTACTATGCGGACGGTGGTGTTACCAACCCCAATGACGACTTTAGTGCCGGCTCTGGTAACCCTCCTTCTAGCAGCACTGCTTCTGGTTCTACCAGCACCGTGGTTTAGATTAAGGGTTGTCTATGCTTGGATAACTTGTGAGTTATTGCTGCTGCCCTAGTCTAGTGAGTACTTGACTGTATGTCACCGTCCAGCTCCATCTCCGCTTGGATTTTATGGACACTAGAGGATTCAAGATGTCTATGGTCCATGATTGATTTTGCTTGTATCACTTGTGTTGTTCTATTGTTCTTTTCAGTTGTGTTTTGCTCTTTTTGCTGTAGACTCTTACACTCCAAAATAGAAAAGGAATTCCACAATGGCTTTGTTCATGATTTGATTTTTCTCTTTTGTCTTTTGTCTTTTGTCTTTTGTGCACAGTGACTTACTTCACTTAGACCAGACTGATCCTTGGGATATGTACTTACTTACTTCCCCCCCTGAGGCATCGGCGGGAAATCTTTCGCTTCCTCGTGTGTTAAAAAGGTCCCTTGAACTCTGGATTCTCATGCAAAAAAAGTACACCTTTACCCAAAAGTCTTTCGTCTTCGACATTTCGTTCTTGTGGCTGTAGGAGGATTGGAGGATGGATGTACATAGGCAATGTGAGAGTAGAAGAGGGGGATATATATACATATATATATGAGAATATGGATTGAAAAGTTAGGTAACATGCAATTTATGTGATTAGTCATGAATTTGGAATGTAAATAGTGATATATTTATATGTATGTTTATGATCCATCTTTGATGTCACCAAGTACCAATCTAGTGTTTCCTTCCGCATCCGTCACTCTTTAACCCTAGTTTACATAACACCTTTAATGTGGAAACTCAAACCTAGGGTTTGCACTTCCTGCTGGGGGCAATTAATTTGGTTCAATTGAAAATCAAGGCAAAATTCATCACATGATTTTCACCGACCGCCGGCCTTTGTTTTTCCCATTCTCAACCTATCTCTTCCAATCACCAATCGTCCTCTACATAACAACAACTTGTTTTTCTATATTACTGATTCTTTTGATTCTCCCTTCCCACAGGAACGACCTGCATCTGCGGCCAGCAGGAATCGCATCTGCTTGCCTCGTCAAGTTTTCTCGGACCCAAGAAAGAGAAGAGTCGGTTAGGGAACCCTGGGACTTTGCCCCCCCTCCCCCCCTCCCTC
>MKGJ01000202.1:0-30960 GCA_002018255.1 Bretziella fagacearum | reverse complement strand
CCCTACTAAGGCGCAAAATCTTAGCTTGAGAGCTAGGGGAGGAAGTCAGGAAGTTTTATCTTTATATCCCGAGGTTTCAGCTGCTAGCTAAGATATCGGGGAGCTGTGTAGGTACCTACAGCATGGATGGAATCTACAGAGAGAAAAAGAAAAGATACTGACAAAAGTGTAATAGGTTGTTTATTGATCCTGGGGTCTAACCATATCTATCATGTATACTATCAAGGGCCTGTGGACTGTGACAATGGTACCATCAGTATGACCTTTGAACTTGATAGCCACATAAACCAGTAGAAATCGTTTGCTATTTCTTCATCCCGTAATTTTAGCAATGACTTTGTGGTGTCGCAGTGGCTGTGCTGTAAAGGTAGCCTCCTAGAATGCACCAAGTCATCGGCTGGCACCCTTATCAATGTACAATTGCATCGTCGGTATTGCCTCTGTCCTTGTCCGTAGCATAGCACTCGGCCTCACTTGTTGTTTGCTACCTCTGTGCATTTATCTTGGCCGATTAGCATTCACACACATCATCTTGTACTAAGACCTATCAAGCATCAAGCGGGTAACTTGATCCTTGCACACAACGGATACGGAGAGACCCTGACCGCCTGAACCCCACGAAACGAACTCTCAGATCCCTCGGCTACTTCTTGCCCGGCTTTCCGTCCATGAAGTGGTACTCTGAGAACCACCATTACTACGCCGGTTGGAGTAAAGCACGTGATGTTGAGTGTTGGAAAAGATACTACGCCTGTTGTGCTTCCTGTTGTCGTTGTCAAATCCAACCCGTATATAACATCCGTAGCATGGCCGGCCATTATCATTGTCTCAAAATCTTCCCGACTTGACCCTTCCTTCACGCCAAAGTCGCCCTCGCCCCCAACGGACACGACACTCCTTTACCTTTGATCTTCCTCCAAGTTACTCTATGTTGGTTTTATCACTATTATTATTATTATTATTTATTTTCTTATTCTCGTTGGCGGTATGTATGTATTTCAATCCATCTCTCATTCTCTCTGCATTTGATTTTCCTGAGACTACTTTTGTCAAACTACCAACACGGGTTGCTTCCCTCTTGACTGTCACTCAAACCCAAGTGACATGCATGTCTCTCTCAGACTACAGCCTACAATCCCTTGCATTCCTGGCTTGCTACCTTCTTGTTTACTGTCCTCTCCAAGTACTAACTGTATATAGATCACCTACAGACAATCACTTGTAACTACCATTACGCTCCTCACTCGCAAGGCTGGTCGTAACTTGTTGTTCTCAAGCGTTTCCTTCCTACTGATAAAACGACAACATGTGGCCCCCGCATCTTGCCCCGGAACTGGATGTCAACAGGGTCATGGCCAGAGCTGATGATCCCAACGCTACTGTATACAACACCGACTTCAAGTACCCGTATTCTTCATTTCAAGTTGGTGGCATTGCCATTTTGTTCATCTTTCCGTCCTTGGCTTTGATCATTGTCGTCCTCCGCGTATACATTCGGCTCAAGCTTCGTCAGCTCGGTATCGGTACGTGCTGTGCTGTGCTGCTGTCTTTGGGATGATGCAACCACCACATGTTTCCCATACTAACAAAAATGGCATGTTAGATGATTGGCTCATATGTCTCGCCATGGCTATATCTATTGCCGAGACTGGCTGCTCATACAAGGCCATGCGAGCAGCGTTCTTTGGTGTTCATATGTACGATATTCCATTAGGTGTTGACATGAGGCCTGCCAGCTTTTGGAACTATGTTATCCAGCTTTTGTACAACCCCATTCTCGCCATCGTCAAGACTTCGGTATTATTGTTTATGCTTCGTCTTGGTGGCCAACAGCGTAACGTGCGTTTGAGTATCTACGCTCTGATTGTCTTCAACCTACTGCTCATGGTGTCGACATTCATAGTGGTTATCTTCCAGTGCACTCCAATCAATTACTTCTGGGAGCAAAGACAAGCAAACCCGCCCAAGGGCCATTGCATCAAGATGACTGACTTCTATCTGGCCACTGCTTTCCTGACTATCGTTACCGATATCCTAGTCTTGGCCCTACCCTTTTGGATCTTCCTTGGTCTCAAAATGGCTCTCAAGTTGAAGCTCGCCCTCATTGGTGTGTTTTGCCTGGGTGGTGTTGTTTCTGTCATTGGCTGCCTCCGTTTCCAGTGGGTGTACGAGATTGGCTTCCACCCCAACCTGGCTGATTTTACCTACGATATTCGCTTTGTTTACTCCACTGTTGAGACTAACTTGGCCATTATTGCTGCTTCTGCGCCTGCCATCCGTGGTCTCATCATCAAATGGCTCCCCTCGCTGTTTGTATCCGGTACTGGTTCCACTCCCAAATACGGAACCGATGGTCTCCCTATTTCCTCCAGCAAGAAGCCCCGTTCACGCTCGCAGCAGTCTCTCGGTGCATCCAATGCTTTACACCCCAGCACACACCATTCCCATGCCGAGAGTTTTGCTCTGAAGAACTTGAAAAAGCAAGATCCATACAATATTCCATCTCCAACCGCATCCGAAGAGCACATCATGGCACCCGATCGCGATGCAATCGTCTGCAGAACAGATGTCCACATTGCCTATGACCACAAAGCCCGCAGCATTGATGGCCAAAGATGGCGAAGCTTCAGCCGCGATGGCACTACAGATCTTGGAATGAGTGGCTACGACAAAACTGTGGCCACCCCCGGCATCTAACTCGCCCTTTGATTCCCCTTTTCTTTTATTAACGCAATGGTGGCATGTTTTGTTCTGTTCCTGAAATCAGGGTTCGCCTCAGCCTGGTCTTTCAACTTAGATCTTAATACTGTATTTATTCTTTTTTTTTTCTAACCTTTATATATACAAATATCGCATTTACCATACTTGAGCCCAGTCGCCGCTTTGTGCTCTCAACATGTGTGTGTCCAAGCTTTCCCAGGTTCCGGAAGAAATCCCGACTATGCCTAAAGCGCACAGAAGCCATGTTGTACTCGGTCCTCGTCAGTGCATTCGAAAGCACAGCTAGGCTCATCTACTCTACTTCGAGCATCTCTCAAACTCAAGCTTTACAAATAGCACAACCCTTGACTCTCCCTTTCAACAGACGAGCATGCGTTACTTTACTACCCACAAGCCATCCCACACCATCACCCATTCCACCAATCAGCTCACGGTCCCGTCTCGTACCCTCCAACAGATGTCTGACATGGAATATATGCCCACAGTTGAAGCCAAGTAAAGTCTCCATCTCCTCATCAGTGAAGGCATCGCCGCATCCAGCACAGTGTCCAGGTTTGTATTCAATCGGTGCTTCCTCCTCCTCCTCCTCCTCCTCCTCCTCCTCCTTCTTCTTCCTCTCTGGTTCAATTATTTCCCCAAAGATATCCCGCTTAGGCTCAGTCAATGGCGCTTCCATAACCTCCTCGTCTTCCTCAATGTAGTCAGCAGCAACATTGAACTTGACTCCCCGACGTTGGCCCGCCCTAAGCTCATTCATCTTTCCAGCAACTTCGCTCCTCAGCACACGGGCCGTGCCCTCTGCAATACTCCCCATGATTTCGTACTCTCTTAGTAATCCACCAACGCCTTCCTTGAGTCCTTCAATTTCAAGACCTTCAGGAATACGGCGCACTAGTCTAATAGGCTCCACACAGCCACCAACTTCACGGAGAAGCCCACGAATAAATCTTGGTTTATCCATACCATATCCCAAAAGGTCCTCCCATAGCTCAGCATCATTCTGTTCCTTGGCAAAAGCAATCGCTTTGCTAACATCGCCCAGGCGATCAATGATTAGGAACAGGGCCTTGCGCGGCTCGCCAGTGGCGGAATACAGGAAAACAAGCTCGTCAGCCAGTAAACGTTTCTCACACTCCGCCACGGCAAGTGTGTACGTGTAAGCCGTACTCGTACGCAGAAAAGGCAAGAGCAAAGCCGCGTCAAACGTAGCAAACAGAGTAACAACAAGGTCGGCAAAAGGGTCGAGCAGAGTCCGGAAGTCCTCAGTACGACGATCCTTGGCTCCAGCGTCCGCATTGGCGTCGGTGGGAGGAGACTCGGGCACTGATATAGCAAGATTATCGACACCCTCGACACCCTCGACACCCTTGACACCCTCGACACCGCCATTCCATAGTCCGCGTAGGTAAAAAAACGTAAAAAGACGTAAATCACGGTCCATCAACTGATCCACCACAGTCTTAGGCTTAACGAGACCTTGAACAGCTTCTTGTACCAGAATGTCTGTTGCTTCGGCAGTCTGAATCTCAAGCTCCTCCCGAGTTGAATTCTTTTGGACTCTCAGATTAAAGAAACCCGGCACATCTTCACCCACCGCAGCAGCTAGATGACGTTCCTTGATGATTCTAAAGGCATTGTCTGCGTCCTGTAGTTTGATGTAGCATCGCAGAGCTTCCCTAGATCGGCCATCTGCTTCGTGAAGTTTAGCCAAACAAGCCGTAACAATACGCCAATCACGACCCCGAACACCAGAATCCACGCTATCTTCCCGAACATCACGGAACTTGAGTTGGTTCTCCAACGCTGTGGCAACAGCAGCAACATCAAACAGCCAAGTAGGCCAACGTTCCAAGAGGTCTTGAACACGCAGTTTGTCGGTAGCAATGTAATGGCCTAATATTACCTCGTAGCAAGTTGATGGGATAGGTGGCGACATGGGGCTCGTGGGCATATGAAGAACAATCTCATCAAAGCGAGAAGCGTTGGCAAATGTAAAGATCCAGTTGGCCCACCGGTCGCCATCCGAGAGAATACGCTCCGCAACTCTACCAGCTTCAACCCAGCTGTCCGCATCTACCAACGACCTTAGCCACAGATCAGAGATGCGGCGTTTTTCACGCGTAGTGTTGCTCGTCAAGATGGTGACAGCAGTGGCAGATGCATCCTCCTGGGTCGGATCAGCGTTTGACACAGGCACAGGTAATATCTCTTCATCTAGAATGGTAGGGTGCTCATCAAGGACTTCCCAGGCTGCTGGGAAATCCAACTGCTCCACAAGCCAAATATAATGATCCGCTAGGTCGCGTTGCGTAGCCAGAATACAGTCATATGGGCTATGGATGAATATTTTCTGGCCAGGCTTTGCCATATTCGGATCAACGTTGATGTTGACACCAGTCTTCGGCTGGGTCGCAATGCTGACAGAAGCTCGACTCTGAGCATCTTCACTCGTCTTGGTCACGATGCTGGCGCCGCTAGAGAATATTCCCATTCCGGCAGCAGCCCATTCGCTACCATATCCAACCATTGTTTCCAAGGCCCCCTTCGCTACCTCCTCTGGGCGTTTCGGCGCAGGCAGCACAGCCATGTGGTAATCATTACATGACAGTCGTTCATAGCGACTGATTATCAAGCCGACCTTGTCAACTTCAACCTGCGATTCCAAATCAATCAAGCGCAATTCGGGAGGACGATTGTTAACACGACGTTTGATTCCGCCAACCGGCTCACCTGGGGGAGGTGACTGTGCAGCATCTTCAGCATCTTCAGCATCTTCGGGCCGACAAAAGGCCAAAACGAGAAGTTGAGTCGGAGAAAAGAAAGAAAGACCAGATATTATACAGTCCATGCGAAGCCTATAATGAGTCAGTACCTGTTGTGATGCGACCAAAGTTCTGGGCAAGAGTCCCACTTACACGTTAGCAATCTCGGCTCGCCCGGGGATCCTCTCGCCAACGTTTCTCCCTGTGCCAATCCCACCGGCAAGCACATTCAAAATCCAGATAGTACCGCCCCAACCAATGACCAAACGTTCCACCTTCCCATCACCAGCTTCGCTCTCCGTAAAAGAATCATCAATCCATTCTACTCTGGCTTTCCAGACACCAGACATGGTATCCCACTCATCTGACAATGGTCGATGAACATGACCAATCCGTCTCCAAGCTTCTTCGGGATCGTCGACTTGTATGCGCGACCTCATGATTTTGATACCATACTCGTTCACCCAAGCAACATAGCGTCCCGATCTTGACCACTGAATAGTACTAATTGCCCCCTCGCCAGAATGAAGAATGGTATCTCTACCAGCACCAGCGCCCAGACCAATACTACCAAGCCACCCCGATGCGGTGGCAGCTGCGGTTCCGATTGTAGTTGAAGTACTCCTTCCGGTGCTTCCTCCGACTGTAACAATGAGGTTTCCTGCGAGGCCACCACTCAAGTATGTCCGGTCCTGTTTATACTCGGGCGACAGAGCAACAGCTTGTACTGGGCGGGCAAAGTTTCTTAGTTGGACATCTTTGGGATCCAAAAGAGACTGAATACAGACATTACCATCCGTTGAGGATGTAGCAATGTAGATATTATTCCAAGGTGTATTAGGGACGGGGGGGGGGCCTCTTTGTTGTTTGGCCCTTTGATTCGTCGTTGAGGTTTGGTTCGACGCGATTGAGGATGCACGGCGAATAGGCGCTGCCAAAGCCGAGGGAACCACACCAAATGCCGTGGTCGGTTCAGTCAATTGTGGTGGAAACGGCGAAGCGGATATAGCAGTAACCGAAGCGGAATGTGCGTGATATACTCGGACTGAGGAAAATGTAGGTAATTCGAGAACATGCTGAAACACACAATGTTAGCTGTAATTTGAAGCATGCTTCTAGAAACGCGGCTTAAAAAAAGCTTACAATGTTTCCATTATGCGTTCCAATGATCATTTTGTCACCTCCAACAAGAAAAGCGCTTGTGGCATCGCCATTGCGATATATCGGCCCGAGATTCGCCGTCAAGCGCACTGTCTTCAGTTGAGGCTCTTCTTCTTCAGATTCTTCAGACTCGCCAGAGTCAGAAGATTCCGATGAAGACGGCTCCGATGAAACTTCTTCATCACTGTCCTCCTCCTCATGGTTTCCTTCGTCTTCATGATGATCGGTAACGTCATCGGCAACGGCATCGTCATCATCATCGTCATCGTCGTCCACGCTACATGGATCTTCTTGCGATGCTGGGAGTTTGGCGGTATCATGCTCATCAGTTATA
The DNA here is from genome assembly GCA_002018255.1 of Bretziella fagacearum. Classification (NCBI taxonomy): domain Eukaryota; kingdom Fungi; phylum Ascomycota; class Sordariomycetes; order Microascales; family Ceratocystidaceae; genus Bretziella; species Bretziella fagacearum. Next base: position 23,982 of record MKGJ01000202.1, on the reverse strand, counting down.
GTAGATTGGGTACCGGGTTGAGCATCATGTTCTTGGGGAGTAGAAGCTGCGTCCTGGGTCTCATCGCCGCCACTGCATGAAGCTGTGGTCGGCTCTAGGCCGTCGATGTCGTCGGACTGGTATCGCTCTGATGAATGCGCTAGAGCCTCGGGCACCAAGGATCGGGGAGCATCGTCTTCTGGACCAAGGGCATCAGGCTCAATTATGGGTCGCGCATTTTTAGATCGTGATGGGGTAGCACTTGATAGCAAAACCTTGCGCGCCTGATGCGCATTTTTCTGATTGTGCATGGCGACGACAGGGCGCAAGGCTGGTGTGATGGAAAGACTCGTTTGTGTATAATGTGGTGATAGCTGGTTGCGCTCGCTCACCAAATAGTCATTAGTACCTATTCAAGGTGTGCTATTGAAGAAGTCTCTTATGGATAAAGGACGTTGCGGAAGATGGACAGTCGTATATACAATCGCAGAATGAGAAAATTAGGTGGTCAACGACGACAAAGAAATCAAAAGCAATAGACAATCATCATCCTTTAATGAAATCACTCAATGGTATTGAGACTTATGATAATCTCAAACTCAATTGGAAGGGTTTCTAACCCCCAACTATGAAGCTCGTCCTTAGGTTACGTCAGGTGTGGCGTTAGACAAGAAGCCACACCATGCCAGGTACAAAATGTGGCGCAAGCTCTTAAGCTATCGCCCCCACAATTGTAGGAGCGCGTGCGGTTGCTGTGCTGCAGTCACCTGGTTCATCATTTTTCGGGTAATTGCCATTGTTTATGTGCATCTCAACTAAACTTCAACGACTTCAGTCGGCGCACAACTCTGGGACTGCGACATGAAGTTCACGCCATGCTCACCTACGCTTCAAGCATACATCCCCATCCCAACAATCATTCTTATATCTTGATAAGCATTGCATACTTCTCTCTGTATGCTTGATTTTGTTTTGTCGCATTGGTTTGATACCTTTTGTCACATGCTATTTCTGTAATGGCGTCGGTCTCCTCGCTCGGGCTGCACACGCCTGCTGCACTTTCACATGCGATTGCAGAAGAACTGTTACCCGAGAACCCTCCATCTTCCATATACTCATGGTCGGTAGTACTTGATTCAACACCCCGGAGCAACATTCACCAACCCACATCAACACCATTATCTCTCACACCCAATTCGCAGATTGTAACCGCCGCAGACCCACCGGTTGAAGATGAGCTCCTTGTTACCTCCAATACGGTGATTTGGTCTCGTGGGACTCTCTTCCGCAAGACCTTTTCATTTGCGATTGAGAAGGAGGAAATTCGACAAGCCCTGGTCACAAATTTCCCCACCACAAGCTCGACCGCATTCTCCCCGCCGTTGCCCTCCACATCATCATCACCTCGACCTGCAATCAGCTCATCATCTTCAAAGACCGCTCGTAATGCACCTGTACTGGCAAAGGCTTTGGTTGTCTTCCTCAAGACACAGGCCCATATCCACTTCCTTTCAGGAGCCGGCCATATCGTCCATATGCCGTTTGAGGTGTCGTCCGCAGTAGCGCTACCCGTCGGATTATTGATTCAGAGGGTGCAACCAAACCTTACGACTATGAGGTTCCAAAGTAGCACGCCCTCCTTCAATCCCGGAAATCTCTTCCCCACACCAATCAACGATTCTCTCCCTACTTTTGTGTTGGATACACCAACAAAACCAGCCACCCTTCCGCTGCGACTTGGAAACTCTATCGGGATGACCCAACCACTCGTGACTCCCGAGTCTCACTGGCCCAGACTAGTGACTCTCTTGGATCCACTGCTAGAACTTGGTTTGGCCATTGTTTTGGCACCCGAACCTGTCGTTGCCGACAAGCACAAAACAACCCCGCGCCCCACGTTTTTGGAAGCCGGAGAGGAGATTGTTGCCATCCAGGACTTATCCCATGAGATCTCCGGATGTGAACCGCTTTTGCTGGCAATTACAGTAAACAGGGAACTCAACACGTACACAGTCTGGAGAGTTCGATATCTGGCCCCAGTAGACCCATTCATATCATTGATCAAGGTTCCTGCTACCAAAGTCGATAGAAGGCGGAGTAGCATGGCACCGGGTTATTCTGCGGTAGTAGCCCCTACGGTACCTGAGGCGAAGACACCTGCTCGGGGTTCATTTAGAGAAAGCTTTGGAGTTCCACTACCCGGAAAACGCATTACACGAAAGATAGCAGAACGTGGCCGAGAGAAGGAGAGAGAAAAGGCATCCGAGTTTGTCGCTTCCTTATCCTTGGAACAGGATCGAGACTCTGTCATGACCCGTCGCCAATCAAAACGACTTAGTTCCTTGGCACGCGTAGATATGCCTATTAGTCAAGAAAGGGCCGTCTTTGCTGGTGAAAAACGACTCGAGACATCATTCTATGGAGGTCACGGTCACGGTCACGGTCATGGTCATGGCCGATTGAGTGGCTTTGGTGTCAGTTTCACATCTTTGCATGAGACCGGCATGGATTCCCTTCTCGAAGACATACGGTCCAGTACTGACTTTGAGACATCATTCATCAACAATGGCTTAGGAATCCCGGATCATGACTTTGATGGGCTAGCGCAGGAGCTTTCGTTTTCAAAAATCAAGACCATATCCATTGGCAGTTCCATGAACCTGATCACCCAAAACCCAAAGCCTCGTGTCTTCACACTAGTTCAACCTGCTTCTCTGTCAGGAATCTCAGTTGGCATACAAATAGGCATTCAAGACTCATCTTCCAAGCAGCTCGATCTTATCACTCTCCACATGCACCGGCATCAGAAAGGTTCTGGAGTTCCTGATATGCTTACACTTAATACAGTGGAGACTAGACGCGCCGGTGGTGTTGTAGATTCTTGCAAGCTTGTTGATGGTAATTATAAGATGATGTTCATCTTATCTGAGCGACATATAGGAGGGTTAGAGTTGAGTATCCAGTCATCCTGGTCAAAACCCACCACATTCTCAGTTCCTGTACTGCTTCGCGATTTCAAAACATCTCTTCAGTATACTGGCCGTGATACTGACCGTGATGAACTTGGCCACTTGAGAACCCAGCCTAAAGTTTTGGAGCCGTTGGTTATTGATAATGTCACTGGCTTTAGACCGCGGGATAATCATGGTCTCGTTGATATCATGGCAAAAGACGGCCTTGTACATACCTTTTGTATCCAGCTCGAGCCTCGATCTCGTATTGTTCAGAAGATTTTAGACATGTGTCGAGTAGTTATACCCAGGGGGGAAGGTGAATCTGTCACTGTTGGCTGGTGGATGGTGATGCAGTGGTTAGAGACCGAAGGGGTGTCATGCGTGGACTCTGAATGGGAGGGATGTGCCGTGCTTTTTCTGGCTATGTTCATGGCTCTTAATGACCAGACCATGGAAATCGAACATGTAATGCCACCACGCTCTCGGTGGGATGAACTCAAGGATCATGCAGCGCCATCAGCTCAAGCTGTTCCAAGCTGGATGCTTTCTGAGGCTTGGTCATGGGCCTTGGATACAATTGCCCCGGTCAATTCAACAAGTATCACATCCAACTTCCTGTCCAGATACGTCATGCTTGCCTGTAGATTCCTGAAATCCCACACTGGTACTATTGCTCTCGGCTCTAATGGGTTCATTCCTACCGCGCCTCCTCACTCGCTTGAACGCCGGATGTCAGCTGCTAGGGGCATGCTGGTTGGATTCCACTTGATTCTCGAAGAGTTCAAGTTGGATATCAGTGTCCCAGAAACATCTCGAGCAGGCTGTCGAGTCGTGTGTGCTCAGCTGGCCCGGTGGATGGATTGGAAAGATCTGGCTGCTGAGTACGAACAAGGAATCCAAGAGCAGCCAGATTACAAATTTGATAATTGTAAGTTCTCACACCTTGGGGGTCATGGTTTTCCGAGTTTATATAGTCTGACTGACATTTCTTGATGCATACAGATGTTGACTTGCCCATGAAAATTCCATGCCCGGACAACCTGTGTATCCTGACTTGGATCTCTTCTCGGCTAGGAGGAGATAGATATGCTAGCTTTCCTTCGCTTCTGCAGATTCTTGAGTCAACATCTCCTGGCCAAGTGCCTTCTGCGTCATTAATAGCCTTTGCCAACTCTTTGACCCCCCGCACTGTGCAGTTTCGAACCTTTTTCAATTTGGTTCGCCCAGGAATTTCTTCGGCCGCTACTGTCGAGGCTATGTATGCTGCTGGGTTTACTACTAGCGCTAGTCTAGAGACACTTCCGGAGCCTGTTGTAATTCCACTGCGTGATGTTATTTCCATGTGTCAGGCGTTTCCTCCTGGCCATTGGAGCAAAGAGCTTTTAGATCTTGTTGGACGCTCTGATATTGGCATGGTTCTTGAACAAGATAAGAAGCGACGAGTTAAGGCTCGTCGTCGTCTAGTTGACGTAAGTAGACCCCCCCCGTTGACATGGCCCTTTTTTTCTTACAAAATTAACATACCCAATTCAGCCATCTGCTCATGTTGCTACTTGGGATATGCAACTGCTATGCAAAAACACACTCGATTCACCCGGGCAAACAACGGAGGATGCAGACGCTACTGCAACCGACCAACAGGCACTTATACGGTCCCTCTTCCGTGTTGATCGACGACTGAATGATGCTCACGATCTCCTTTCTACTATTCGTCCGAGGACAGTAACGTTGCGTCCGGACCCCAACTGGTCCGAGAGTCAATATCTCGAGAAGCAAAAGGACTTGGTATCCTGTATTGCCCTTGGAACTTTTGCCGTTCCCGCTGGTAGAGGTCTTCTATATTATGGAATGAGGTTTCCGCTTCCTACTCAGCGAATGCCCATTAGTGGATTTAACCTCAACTGTATAGTCAAGCCGACCGGGACTACTGTAGGTGTAGATCGCAATCAGTTCACTGAGGAGAAGACGTGTTGGAGCTGGTTCCACCAGGGTGTGGCTGCCGGTCTGGCTATATCACCACAGGCCCAAGGTATTGATTCAAGCTGGATCCTCTTTAACAAGCCACCAAGCAATGATCTCAGCAATCGCCATGCTGGTTTCCTACTTGCTCTGGGCCTGAATGGCCATTTGACAAGTGTTGCAAAGTCGATAAGCTTTCGCTACCTGACCCCTAAGCATAACATGACGTCAATTGGGCTTCTTCTCGGACTGGCTGCGTCATATAGGGGGACGATGGATTCACTAATCACTCGAATTGTTTCCGTCCATGTGACTCGCATGCTTCCCCGCGGGGCGGCAGAACTCAATCTCTCGCCTTCAACACAGACTGCAGGTCTGATGGGAATTGGCCTACTTTACACTAGCACACAACACCGACGAATGAGTGAGATCATGCTTTCCGAGTTACTGTATACAGCAACTGATGTCCCGGATGAAACCGACTGTGATCTTCTTCGTACCGAAGGATACCGTCTCGCCGCTGGATTCGCTCTTGGTTTCATCAACTTAGCCAAGGGAGCAGACCTAAAGGGACTGCATGATATGGACGTCACCAATAGGCTCATGACGACAGCGATAGGAACCAAACGGGCTGATATCGTGGATGCTTTGGATCGCAGCGCTGCTGGTGCAGTCATTGCACTTGCCCTTATTCACCTCAAGAGTAACGACACTATAGTGGCTAGAAAGATTGATGTCCCCGATTCGGTTGTTCAGTTTGACTATGTCAGACCTGACTTGTTGCTGTTGCGAACAGTTGCCAAAAATCTCATTCTCTGGGACCAGGTTGGCGTGTCGGTTGAATGGGTGCGTGACAACTTGCCTACAGCCTACCGTGCGCGTGCTGATCTGAGCACTACCACCAAGTTGACTTCGTCTGACCTGGCATTCTGGAGCATCCTTGGTGGGTTGTGCTACTCTCTTGGGTTGAGATGGGCTGGTAGTGGCAACACGGAGGTGCGGGACACTTTGCTTCATTTTGGCGATCACTTTATGCGACTACTGGGTGTGCGCCCAGTCCATGGAGTTGCAGCATACGATGAGGAGCTTGCCCGTCAAACTCTGAGAAGCGTGCTCGATAACACAATTGTGGCAACCTCCATGGTGATGGCCGGGTCTGGTGATATCCCAGTTTTGAGACGCCTTCGTGCACTGCACGGCCGTACAAATCCCGATGTCCCTTATGGCAGCCACATGGCAGCCCACATGGCAGTGGGTGTTTTATTTTTGGGATGTGGCTTGAAGACACTTTGCACTTCCGATTTAGGTATTGCTGGCTTGTTGATTGGATTCTATCCTGGTTGGCCTAGCACCATTATGGATTGCAGTGGCCACCTTCAAGCCTTTAGACATTTGTGGGTGCTAGCTGCCGAGGATCGTTGCATCGTGGTTCGTGACATTGCATCAAATGAGATTGTCACTGTCCCCATCAGTATCTCTGTGAAGCCCGGAGGAAAGAACCCGTCAGTTAAAGTCATTACCAAGAGCACACCGTGCCTCTTGCCCCCACTCGACACTATTTCCTCAATTAGGACGCATGGTGGTCCTCTCTACTGGGACGCCGAGGTTGATCTGACCACAGATTCACCAATGGCCAGCGCCTTCCACAAGGAAAGAACAGTCTATCTTCACCGACGCCCCAAGAGTGAAGGCCCATGGGCTGCTTGTCCATCGGTACCATTGGACAACATGTCAGCCTTCAATGTACCTTTGACTATTCCTATCGGTCATCGCGTCGATGATCCTGGTGATAACCCGTTCAACTGGCTGTTCCGCCTAGAAAGCCTCCAAAAGCTCTCTGATGCGGAACGAGTTTCCATCTTGGACCTTTACGCTCCTGGGGATGGTGCTATCGGCGTCGCAGGAACTGGACCGGTTGATTCCCGGCTAGAGATTGAGGATCAAGGATGGGGACGGGAAGATGCTCAAGGTGCAAAGGTGTTGGTGCAATGGGAGCAAAAACGAGGTGTCGGTGATGGACATGGTGAATGGTGGATTGCAGATGACGTCCTGGGTGGCGTTAGAGCAAACATTGATTTCTAAAAAAAAAAAAAAAACGTGGTTGGGCTCGGGTTTGATGACTTCTACGACACTTATAATGTAATACATGACATAACCACAAGAACAATGCCCATAGGCTGGTTACTTTTCACTGACATACACAAGTAAAACATGAACATAAACGTGTTGATATCTAAAAGGATGCCGACAAAAAGAACAATGCTTGTTGCACAAATAGCTCCGATACGGGGAATCGAACCCCGGCCTTCTCGGTGAGAGCGAGATATCCTAGCCCCTAGACCATATCGGATTGAATATTGCTGTAAAAGCTTGGTTTAGCTACCAATACAAAGTATACAAACTGTGCAGCGAGACCTAGGTTCATGATCTAGGTGCTTACATGCCCAGAATTGATCACAAGGGGAACATTGAAGTATCATCAGTATTCCTGTAGCCATCATGTTTCCTTTGAGAACGACTTCACTTCTTGTGACATTAAAGCGTCTATATCAGGGGCAGGCACTTTTTGAGAGTTTTGTTTTCTTCCCCTTGCCCAAAATGTGGGAATGCAATCGAGAAACAGCACCCTAACTTTTATCTTCCAAAGATCCCTCTGATTCCACAGCATCTAACGACACCTTAACCTTCAAAGTCCCAAAAATATGACAAGGAATTTTCCCATGTACACACACGCACGCCGCCGCGGACCCAATGTAATGCAGATAAAGAGACAAAAGAAACGCCGTAAAGGACGTTTAGAAAAAGCACAAAGGAAAATTGAAAAACAAAAACACCAGGCCCAGTGGCACCTCATCCGCTGCTCCTTATCCTCATCCTCCTCGTGGCCTCCTTTCCACTCACACAAGTTCTTTTTTTGAGGCCTCCTCTTACATCACCATCATCGTCGTCTCCGTACCAAAAGAAAGAAGAGAAAATAGTTTGCATCACTCGCAAGTATTGTTTACTTGCTCAGTGCCGAGGTCATGACAGTCGTCCGGAAGAAGACGCCCTTGGTCTTCTCCACAACCATTTGGTGCACGTTGTTGACAGTCTGGTTGATGGTGATAGTACCCTCCTGAGCGTCAATCTTGGCATCTATCCGGCTTTCGTAAATCAGCTTGACGATCCACTTTTCACCATCCTCAGGGTTCAAACCCAACTTCTCGCTCAGATCGCGAATGCTGACACGACTGGAGACCTTGAAGTAGCTCTCGCAGATTAGGTGACGGGCAGCCTCGACAAAAGACTCGCTCGAGTTAACGAGGAAGAAATCGGCGGCGCAGACCTCCTCCGATTTGCGCAGAGCCTCGCGGGCAGCATCAAACTCAAAGTCCAGGTACAGGGCGGCGACGAACTCCAGAAGGGGATCAGAGTACTCATAGAGCTCCTGGCGAACATAACGGACGACATCCTTCATCTGCTTGGCGTGGGTGGATGAGGAGCGGGCACGGCTGCGACCGGTAACGACGGCAACAACAAGGTAACGAAGGATCCAGGGACAAGTGGTTTGGATAGTATTGATGTAGTTTGCAGAGAAAAAAATGTCAAGGAGGGGCTCACGGGCCTTGTCGTCGTTGAAGAGAGGGAAAAGAGCCCAGTGGATCAACATGGTGCGGTGATCGAGCTGAGCGCGGGGGTTGGCGAAAAGCTTCGTATCAATGTTCTCCTTGACCTTCTGGATCTCCTCAAGAGCTTGGTCCCAGTTGGTGTCAAGAATATCGCAGGCAAGCTTACCCCAGGTGGCTTGCGAGACTTTGTCGTCGTCTGTTGACAGAATACGGAATTGGTAAAGCAAGTCGGCAGCAGCACCGTAGTTACCGCAACGGAAATGGAACTGGCCGTTGTCGTACAAAGCGTTGACGTTCTCGATAGTGACCTATATGATGCAACAGTGTTAACATCTAGTGCGGATTTTACGTGTATGACAACACAAAATGACAACCGGCATCGCGATAAGGAATAAAGAACACAAGAGACTTCGGCACTATCTTTGACAGGCTCTCGGTTCGTTAGCGAGAGTGGTAGAGATCACTTACACCGTGCTCCTTCTCAAGGTACTGCAAGTTGGCAACCTTGTCACTGCGCAGGGCATTGACAACCTCCTCGGAACCCAAAAGGTTGGTAATCTTCTCGGTCTCAAGCTGGGAAGCTTCAAGTTGCTTCAAGACCTTCTCACGGGTGGCAGCGTACTCCGAAGGTGCAGACTCAGTACCATGCAGCTGGCAGTACATGTTCGCCACGTAGTCGGCCATGTTTGTATCCTGCAGCAGGTTGATCTTGGCCTCAAGAGTATTCCGGATGGCAGTCTCATCGTTGCGGTCGGCAGCGCGCTGGGACTCAAATTCGATCAAGTGAAGGAAAAGATGGCGCGACAGTTGGGGGGCGAATTTATCGACCAGAGAGTAGCCAAAAGGCGAGGCGGCAGCGGAAGCAGCCATTTCGACTTGTGTTGTTGTGGGGTTTGAGGAGTAATTCGTGATTCGGGAGGGCCTGGAGGGGGTGAATCGAAGAAGATGGCGGCTCAATGATGACTGAAGGAAAATTTCGGTTCAGGATGGGCTCGGGTATCACTATCGATTGACTAGTTGGTCGGTGGAATACGTCCAAAGTGGGAATTAGAGATAGAGGAGTGAAGGGTGTTGACAACACTCGATACACCACGACAGTTAATATTAAAAAGTAAAACTGCCAACGCAGATGATAACAACACTCCAAACAGAAGATCAAAGAAAGACAATTGGAACGCTGAGGAAACCTTTGCTCAAAGTGTCAATTGATCAACCAATCAATCAATGGTGGGGAATCAACTATCCAATTGCCCCTCCTTTAACCACCCTAAAGTGAAATTCTCTGCCTACTTTTTGGTTCTTTTACTCATCAACCACAGCAAGAATCCAGGCCTAGCAGAAAAAAAAATAAAATAAAATAAAATAAAAATTGGCAGAGTACCTTCCCTGTAATTTTGAAATCTGCCCCACCTTTTTGCACTGTTTTAACAACCTTGCACACAAACTCTGCAAGAATCTGACTGTGTACAACCTTGGTCGCCTGTTAGTGCGCTGGGGCAATCTTCACACGTGATATAGCACGTGTTTATTTTGGACCAGCCGTGGTTTACCCGATAGGGCTAGGTCCTTGATCCCTGTCTAGTGAAGGTTCGGGACCCCGGCTGATTTTGCAGGCAGGTAGACGGGGTCGCTGACGTCGTCCGGGAGATCTAGATCGGCTTTGTGATGCTTACCTTGCAGGTTGTAACATTCTGAAATCCTGTCCCATACTTGTTTACTTTTTATATTTCACACAAACGTCATCGCCTCATCCTCCACAATTACACAACTATGTCGTTCTTCCTCCGTGCCTCCCGCATCGCAGTGCCCGCCTCCGCGCGCACTTACGCTACCACAGTCGTTGTCCCGGGCATCCTCCAGGCTCCTGCCATCACTTCAGATAAGGCACAGCTCGCCTTTCATGTCCCACGCACCGCTTCACAATCACTTCCAGTTTATTACATGACGGACCGCGCTAGCAATGCTAAGACCACAATCATCCGCAAAGTCAAAGGAGATGCTAGCAGCCTCAAGCAAGCACTGCTCGACGACAACATTCTTCCTTCAGAAATTGACATCAAGGTCAACCCCGTGACTAACCACGTTCACATCAAGGTCGGCTGCTTTTGCACTTTTACCTCAATCCTTAATATGCATCATCAGTTGCAAAACTAACATGAAAACCTAGGGGCAACACATGGAGGCAGTAAAGAATTGGCTTTTTGCCAAAGGCTTCTGAGCCTAGGAATTCTGGCCTTCATGGAGGTGGGAACTGTAAGTGAGAAGAAGCAGATGACCACGACGGAGGAATGTCATGGCTGTAATAACACAACGTAGGCTTTGGCCATGTACCATTATACCACTCGGCATACATTTTGCTCATCACATATTAATACACGCTTGGACGGGCCTAATCAGTTCTTTGTATAACTCATCTCGCAAAAAAAAAATTTAAAAATTTAAAAAAAAACTTGTCATCATGCAAGGTATTGTGCCAAGACACTGGATATATTATTGAGTCAAGTGTACACAAAGGAAAGTCGACATATTAATACAAATGAAATCTATCACGTTTCTCGTTGCTTCACTACGCCAAGAGAAATCCTAAAAAAATCTCTTCGGTATCACCTGTCGAATCTACACATATATACTTCCATCTTGCGCGGAGGAAGGAATCCTGCTTCACAACTAAAAATTGTAGTAACGCGGCTCATCAAAAACGTGGTAACGGTGGCCGCGGACACCATCGCCACGGAACAAAGCAGGATATCTCCAGCCCTCTGGCATATCTTGTTCGTTCACACGCTGGTTTCTCACATCGTCACTGACAGCCTCAACCAAAGCACGCTCATCAGAATCCTTGGGAAGAACAAACTTCGCGGTTTGAAGCTCAGTATCAGTGATAGTACTGCGCGAAATTCTGGCATATCCAACACGGCGAATGTTCTTGTAGAGAATGTACTCGCACCAACGGTCCCAGTCAGAGGGATCGACGTCATGCATGCCGCTAATCTCGCTAACATAGGTATGGTAGTTGCCCTCGAGAGGACGAGTGACTAAGTAAGAAAGCAAGAAGGATGGGCGGTCGGAAGATCCCATGAGCTTGCTCAGGTACTGACTTTGGAGTCTACGGTCCTCGGGATCCTCCTCCTGGCCAGAGTGGAAGACAAAGACATCAATCATTTCGCCGTATACATCGAGGGTAGCGTGGATGGCAGGAGCAAGCTCCCCAACGGGTGAGGGCAAAAGGTGATGAGTAGAGTTGACAATAGGGAACTTTGATAGAAGAGCTACACCCCAGGTGTGCTTGTTTGGACCCGGGCCATAGTCAACGTACATGCCCAGGTCATGAGCAAGCTGCTGAGTAGAGTCGCGGTTACCCATGATGATGCGCTGCTCGTCAGACTCGAGGAGACCAATGATATCAACCTCAGCCTCGCGAATTAAAGCAGCCATGCGCTTTTCAGAAGACCACATATCATTGTCGAGAGAAAAGTGAATGGTCCAGATGCCAGCGGTGATGACCTTGGCATCAGCATGGTAAGGGGTATAGTCGTTGGTAGGGAAGCGGAAGAAAGCGGCAACCAAGAACATGGCGTTGATGACAACGGCAACCAAGGACAAGCTCTTGCGCTGGGCAGAGGTGGCAGCAGCAAGAGGGGCAGAAACCTTGGTCTTCTTGGTACTTGATGTGATGTTGAGGTCGAAAACACCGCAGCCAATTTGGATCATCATACAAGTCATGATCCAGTCAGTGTGTTCACGGACCAAAGGCCCGCCGGGAACAAAGGCGTAGGCAACAACCCATACATGGAACAGAACCATCAAGTTGTAAATCAGGAAGCCCAAACCAAAGACCATGGCGGGAGTCTTTTTAGCAGCGGTACTTAAAATGGGGGAGGCGACACCACAAAGGTAGAAAGCCAGGATTAAGGCACCAGAGTAGCCGGTCCAGTGAGAGTAACAAGTCAGGAGACCGGCGCCAACACATCCAATACCGTAGAATATCCAGCTAGACAAAATACCTGGCGCGTAAAGACCGCTCAAAGTACCAAGAGTCATTGAGAAAAGGGTCATGTACCCGTGGATGGAAGAGTCGGGGCCGCGCTGCGGGAAACCCTCCCAAACCCAAAGTATCATGGTAGAAGAGTCACTCAGAAGTGAGTGCAGGGCAAACATGAGGCCACCAACGGCAACGGCTGAAAGCCAGGACGAGAACCAGCCGGCCTGGATAACAGGCTTGACGCCAGCCGAAGTGAGAACAGGACGACGTACGAAGCGGAGAGCCGCAATGACACCGATGGCGAGACCGATGGCATTCAAGCCCCCGTTAGCCTCGTGCATAGTAGGCCAGATTGGGTTGTTGGTCAACCAGGCATACTTGGCAGTAGCTGAAAGAGCAAGACCAAGAAGGAAAGAGGTAATCTTACCCTCCAAGCGAGCGCCGTGGGAAGCCTCGGCAATCAAAGAGCCAGTCCAAGATAGAACGCTGAAAAAAACACCACCACCAACTGTAAAAAGACGGTCGGTGGGCTTAGGAACAAGATAGGCCGCAACACCAACAAGCGAGAGCAGGTGAAAGACACCCTGGTAGTTGACAACCAGAGAACGAATGGGCTTGATAACCAAGATGAAGGGAGACAACGAGGTCAATATCATGGCCTCGTAGCCAGAAATACCCATGTACCACAAGGGGAAGTCTATACAAAAGTCAGCTTCAAGACACAGGGTTCCCAGGTTCTCATATCAAACTCATTAACTTACACCATACGAGAAGGCCCAGAGAAGTAAGGATCGACCAGAATATAAAGCCATGGTAAACATCAAAAGCGATATCAACGACACCGCACCAGCTGAACTGAGGGCTCAGGAAACCAATTGCAGCCTTCTCCTTGCTATAAAATTGGTCAGTAAAGAGATTGAGCTACCGAGTTAAATATGACAAGACATACTACTTGTGTTCAGCAACAAGGGCGGCCTTTTTCGCACTACAAATATTATTGTTTAGAATATATATTCCTGATTACAAGTTTATCCCAATATCTCCCCAAAGATTACGGATACAGGCGCACATACCCAGGCCCCTGTAGGCCCTTGTTGTCCTTAATGATAATGTCGAGCTCGCTGAAGTCCAGGGCCGAAACAGCGTCAAATGCCAGATCTGACAGAATCAGAGACCACTCAAAGAAAGCATAGGTAGTATAAGCTATCGAAGATGTTGTTAGTCACTGTTTGCAATAGTACGGCATCCAGACACGAATAGCTGATTCTTCAGGGCTAACATACCACCAGGGATCTTCTTAACCTTATGCTGGATGAAGAACCAAATCATGGGAGGAATCGCGCCAAAGAACATGCCGGCAGTGATCTTGCGCAATTTGAGGGCCTTTGAGCCAGTGGCGCTCAGCGAGATGCCACCAACCGTCCAAGGAATGGTGGCAACAAGGTAGGAGATCATAAAAATATCGTGCCAATCATGGTTATCGGTGGAAGTAACGTATGTCCAGCCACCACATGTGAGGGACCGAAATATTCCGACAACAAACAGTAGGGAGGCGACAGTTGGAGCACGGCGACGGGTAAGCAGGTAGTTCAATCCAACAAGGGTAAATCTGGGGCCTTTAAGTATCAATTAGTTGATATGTAGTATGGCATTGGCAGTGTAGTTTATATCTTCCACACACACCCACCTCCCTAGGAGGTTTCCAGTTTCGAGGGGGGGGAAACACACCTGACGTCAGTGCAATGAAGAGCATGAAGAAAGACCGCTCCGGGTAGCGATCGCCGATTGTAGCAGAAACACTGGGGAACCATTCCTGAGGGTACCCGAACCACTCATTCTGGACAATCTTCTCGTAGTGAAGGTGAACACCGACAAACAACGCACTCAAGAAGGCAGTGTATCCCAGTAATGTATGCGCGTGGGAGATCAAACGACCATTAAAGGACAACAGGACGCCGTCGTCCTTGCCCTTGTAGGAAGCCATGGCTAACAACAGCTAACCGGGCAATGTAGATATGTATATTCGTGTGCGATTCGATCGATGGTAGGCTATTTGCGGTTTGCTCGAGGACGAAAGCAAACCAAGTCCTATGATGTTTGGTCAGAAAGCTGGAAAAAGCTATTTTTTGGACAGATCGCAGCAATATCAAGAGGCTTCACAGGCTGGCCAGACCAGATTGAAAAAAAAAATAAATAAATAAAAGATTGATAAATAAAAATCTGGTTAAAAGAAGGAGCAGAAAAGAAACATGGTTGATTGAAGCGACATGCGAGGGCAAGATGCATGAATGTGGATTTGGAGATGTGTCGTTCACGAGCGCGAGCTGGGCAAGTCTTACTGCGCCCAAAGCCAAGAGATTAAATACAAGCTAGCTAAATAGGTACCTACCACATACCCGGCCAGGTAATGGCATGATCTCTATATTACAACTTTAACTCTACGGAGTCATTACGCTAGATTAAAATTTGCTAACGACTTTGATATTATTATCATGTTTTTTTCATGTTTTTTTCATGTTTTTTTCATGTTTTTTTCATGTTTTTTTCATGTTTTTTTTTTACAATCAAAAAGGTACAGCATGTCTCACCTCTGCCAGTCAACTTGTCCAATGTTGTGTGAAGCCGCGTTCCGCATGAAAATCCAATATCAATTTCCACGGCTCAATCCCGTGCCAGTTCGACCCCTGGAAATAACAGCCACAACGGAAAAGTGGGTGTCCCAGGTTCCCTTACCAAACCGCAACGTCAGCAAGGCTGAGGCTTATTAATTACAGGGTTTCTGGTTATCAGTGCCCCACCTCGTTATCGCAATAACTTTTTTTTTATACAGCCTTGTCCATAGTATGGCAAAAGTCTTTGCTATACTACTTACAGAGGTATTCCAAGTTGAATTCATCTCTTCACATATACTACATATAATTCGATATGGCCGGTGTCTCTGAAAAAGCGAGGTTCTATCTCGAAAAGGCTGTCCCCCAACTTCGCGAGTGGGAAGAGAAGGATATATTCACCAAGGTCTGTTCTCGGCAACCGTTCAGCCTTCACATGAGGGAGCGCAAATCTAACCTTTTGTTTTTCTTTTTTTTTTGCAGGACGAGATCCGCACCATTGTTCAGAAGCGCAGCGATTTTGAGCACCAAGTTCTGGCTCCTGGTAACACCGCCGCCAACTATCAGTCCTATATCGATTTTGAAAAGTCCCTTCAGTCCCTCCTTGCCAAGCGCCTCCACCGCCTACGTATCCGTCACCTCACTTCCCAACATACTACTCAAACAAAGCTCCTCAGTCTTTACGATCGCGGCGTTAACCGTCACCCTTCTGCCCGCAATCTCTGGGTCGGCTATCTCGAATATGCATCCTCTATCAAGGCCACTAAGCGCTGGCGTGTGGTTGCTACCCGCGCTTTGCGCATGCGTCCCACTGATGCCGCCCTGTGGGTAATGTGTGCCCGCAGACTGGCTTCTGGTGGTGATATGGCTAGTGCGAGACGCTTCTTCATGCGGGCTTGCCGTTTCTGTAATCAGAATGCCACAGTTTGGGTGGAGTATGCGCGATGTGAAATGCAGTGGTTGAGCAGGCTTGCTGCGGAGGACGCCGCTGCTGCCAAGCAAGGGAAGGAGGAAAGAAAGGCCATTGCTGAGGCACAGACTGATGCTGACGACCATATTTCTATTGGTGGTGGCTCTGACGACGAGAGCAACTCTGACGATGAAATTGTTCGCTCAGAGTGTACTTCAGCTGTCTTTTCTCCGGAGGCCAAGAGTCAGCTGTCAAACCCCGCCATGCAGGGTGCGTTACCAGCAGCAATCTTCAGCATTGCCAAGGCTCAAAGCTTCTGGAAGTCAGAAAGTGCGGAATTGTTTTTCGACATGTTTTCCTTGTTCCGGGATCTTCCCATCACTGCGAACTTACTCCAGCAGGTAGAGAATGAGCTTTCTGGTCGGTTCAAAAACACATTGTCCGAGGTGTGGTGTCGGGTGATGAAACCGGTTGCTGGTGTCTCTGTATATAATGCCGAGTTTGCACGAGGACTCCGAGAAGTTGTTGGTGGTGTTCGTGAGACTCTGGCCGGTGGTGCTGGCGCTGTGGACAGAAAAGCATTTGGTGCTCGTGTTGGTGCCTGGGCTGATACTGTTTTGGAGGCCAATAACCTTGATGAAGGCATCAAGACTGTTGTAGAATATTTGAAGACTCTGGGGGCTACGACTGTGTAACTAACGACTGCTATATTTTGCGACATTTTCGAGTTTTTTGTTCACTGTTTACTTCCTCCATTGGAGTTCTGGTCTTTTATAAAATAAAAGTTTTTTTAATACCCCTTATGACCCTACCCAAACTGTAGATGTGCCTCCAAATATATTTTCAGTTGTGCTACACATCCGGTCTATAATCTACCTCTGCGAATCTGAATCTGTGTAATCTTCTTCTCATACTAGACTATCGCGATTTGACTTCAAATTCGCAGCAGCAGCCTGGTTGACCAAGTCAGACGCAGAGCCACGAGATCGACAAATAGTAGCCAGTTCCAGTATCTTGCGTGACTCAGATTCCTGTAATGTGCAAAAGGCGGCCCTCTTTCCAGTCTGCCACCACCAGACAAATGGCGTAACATTACGATGTCCAAGAGTATCTACCGTAGTGTAAGTTCCGTCACCATTTGGCGTTGTCTGTTCGGTATATTTTCTGGGATCCCAGCAGGCATCTGATGGAGAGGGACGGATGCCGGTAGGACAATCTAGAACTTGTGTGGTTTTCTGTGATCTCGAACATACATTGTATCCAGTAAGCTGCATCAGGGGAACAAAGGGTGATTTGGTCACGGTGGTTGTTGTTGTTACTGTCATCATCGTCCCATCGGAAAGATATTCCAGGGAGTTGAGCTCCTTAGATGTTACGGGCGATTGGAAAGTAGCGACCCAAGAGAGCTTCACTCGTTGAATTCCGGGAACGATGCCCTGGACCTTCCAGGCAAAGGTTGATTTCTTGGTCCGGGCTTTCTTCTTGAATCCTACGTTCTTTGGTGGCGGTTCGAATTCAATCGTTGCTAATGATATGTTAGTTCCCGGTTGAAAATGACGAAATACATCGTTTGAATCAAGGCTTACGGTCCGAGTCAGGATCTTCATCGACTTGTAGCATTCCAGTGATGCCTTCTTCACATCTATCGTACCAAAAAACGACATCACCCTTCCTCATAGCTGCAATGCAGCCCAGATCTGAAATAGAACACACCAAAATTTAGAAAAAGAAAAAAAGAAAAAAAATTCGTCTATCAATGCAACAATGCAAAGGGCACCCGGATGTAGGATGGATAAACTCACTGCACATCAGCCGGCCTCCCTGGTAGTATAGCCACTGCTGGCTCTCAAACTTGATGATATCCGTGTTTTGCATGGCACCATGGGTACCTGGTTCGTCAGGCTCGCTCGTGGCTATCCACATCCCGGTGACGTCTTGTTGGGCAGCGTTAAAGGCGCTCTGGAGAAGCTCCGTGGGCGGCTCATCTACGGTCGTCCATTTCTTTTTGATAGCGGACCTCCTGGTGAGTTTGGTAATGATTGGTTCTTCGTCTTCGGCATTGGAATCATGGGTACTGTCTCTAGCCTTAACTATACGTGTTCTCTTGGCCTTCAGTTCAGTTGTCGGTATTTTGGAGCGCGGGGCTCGCGCCCGTTTCTTGGTCTCGGGCACTTCAGTTTCGGATGATCGCGCGGGGTCGAAGTCATCATCCCCTTCGCCAATAACTTTAGCCTTCCGCTTATTTGGTGGCATGGTCTTTGGTCACAAGACAATTGGTCACAAGACAATTGGTTGCTAGGAGTCAGGCTACATTTATTATTCTACGTTCAATAGATACACTGCGACTTTGACCTGGCGGATAATTATCTTCTTCCATTGGGATAAAATTGAGATCGACCATGGGATTGAATTGATTCTTTATATTGGGGATTGTATTCATCGGATTATAGGTAGACAACATTGTCTGAAACCATAAGGGTTATATATTATCATTAACCCAGATGACTATGACGGTACCGGCCATGAAGGTTATCTTTTCCGTTCGGTATGGAAAAAAACAAAGGGGGGGATACTGATTCATTGGAATCAAGAAGATGAATATTCCTCATCACTTTAACTATCAAGTTCGGACTTTTTCATGATTATTGGTTCTCGTCATGGGCAGCGCTGTAGCATCAAGATGAAATACGCCACACAAAGACGCCACACAGCACCGATATGTGGCGCGCGCACACCTTGTGCCAGAAAGCCGAAGATCATGAACAGGGGAAGCAAGACACACGCTTTGTCGCAACGCAACGGCACAAGACAAGGGAAGACGCGCTTGAAGCTCAGACCATTTACCCATACAAACAGTGACTAGCACCAAGCAAAAGGACCTCCCAAAGAGTCTCTTGGTCATTTGCTCGCTCGCTTCTGAACCACAGCCAAGGCCCGCATCCTATCCCTGCTTGACCGTCGCCTTTGTCTCTCTTTTCCAACCTTCAACTGACCTCTTTGTTGCCCTTAAGTTTCATTTGACCAAGCAAGCCTACAACTTGGAGCATTTAGATACTCGTTGTGAGCAATAGCAAGCACCCAGGTAACGTGTTTTGGCCCGGCGTGACAAGAAAAAAACACGGCCCTGGACACAACCGGCAAAAAAAAAAAAAAGCAGCAGCCGCAAGTATTCCCGAAAAAAGACTGCATCAGCATCTTGCATTTGCGTTTGCACGAGTTAGTCCCCCATCCCACCATCCCCCATTCCGTTGCTCGACATCCCATCTCGACTAGAATTTCTGTCTTATTTTATCCATTTGAATTATTTTGCGACAATTGTGACGGTGTACCGACGTCTGGCTACGGTAACGAACGCCTGAAAAAAAAAATCCAAGCAAAAAGCAACAACGCAAAGGCACACATTCAAAGTGTGCGCGGCTGTGGTTGTTTGCGGTGAAAAAAAAAAACAAGTGGCCTACCAGTAATTCGTGGGAACTCAGCCGAATCGGGTTGCGACGCGACTTTTTCTTGCGTCTCGGTCGCGATCGCATTACGACCGGCCGACTGCTATCCCGTAACAGGTGCATCGGCCTTCGACCACTTCTTATCGAATTTCATCTGTAGCCATCGTGACAGCCTTGTCTTGTTGGTTTTTTTTGCAGCCTTTTGTCCCCGGCGCCGACGCCTGCACCACCCACCCACCATCCACGTCACCCGAAATCTGAGTTTTCGAATTGCCTCGTGTCCCGGCGCCTTGTCCGCAGCCATCGACTACTTTAGTCTAAACAATTGTCCATGAACTAACGTCTGTGACGTTACCCACAGCTATCGTTTACAATTCAATATTGTTATAATTGCCCGAACTTGTCGGCGCGTTCCATCTGTCCGAGATGAGTGCCTGGATGAACGAGTCATCAAATAATAATGGAAACGGTTTCCCGCTCATGACTGATCTCAATGGCGCCTCTACGCCTGGCGCTATGATGGACACATCGGCCTTCATGGGCGGAAGCCCTGCGCAGTTTAACCAACAAGCGCAGTTTCCAGGCCAGCCACCAAACTTGATGGGTATTTCTCAGCCGCCACAGTCTAATGGCGGTCCCATGCGGAACGTTTCGCCGTCAGCCTTCCAACATTCGCCTTACCAAACCAACCCGGTTGTTCCCTCAAAACGCCCCCGCCCTCGCGACGACAGCATGGCCGGATCGCCGCGCCCGAATCCGGGAATGATACCTCCGACGCGCTCCGAAACTCCCCAACAACAACAACTGAATCAATCGCCTTCCTGTCCGCCCCAGCAACTCGGTGGTTTCCCCGGATCTTTCCTCCCCTCTCATCAGCCAAACTCTCAACCGCCAAATTCGTCACAGGCACCGAATTACCAACATCTTGCGCATAATGGATCTGCCAACGCGACCCCGTCTCCGATGATGTCCAATCAACCTTTGCGACCTAACAACGTCCCACAGCGCGTTGCGACAGCCTCACCCCACCCGTTCTCGCCTGGCCCTCAGCAATTCAACCCCCAAGGTTCTCCAGCGCCTAGCTCTGATCACGGTACCCCCCAACCCGGGAACTTTATGTCCAGCATGTCGCAACACGGCTTCAACCCCAACTTTGGTGCTCCGTCCCCTTCGCAACCGAGACCATCTCCGGGACCTTCGCCTGCTCCTAACTCGAATCAAATGGGTATGCAACTCCCGCCTGGCCAGCCTGGAATGTTTACTCAACAGACTCCGACGCAGCCGGGAATGCAGCCTCGGGCTTCTATGGACCAGCAAAAGATGGCCGCGGCGTATCAAATGCGTCTTCAACAGCATATGCAGGCAAATGGCGTTCCACAGGCTCAGGCACAAGCTCAGGCACAAGCTCAAGCACAAGCTCAGGCGCAAGCCCATATGCAACAAGCCCAAGCCCAAGCCCAAGCCCAAGCACAAGCACAAGCACAAGCACAAGCACAGGGTAGACCAGTGGGGATGCCACAGCCTGGCCAACAGCCAGGCCAACTTCCTGTCATGATGAATGGCCAATTGAACCGTCCGCCGCAGGCCCGGACTCCTATGCTGCAGTCCAGTCCCGAAACTTTTATGAAGAATTTGATGGCATTCTGTCAGTCACGGGGACTTCCTCTCGACCAAAACCCAATGATGGGTCCTCGCTCTGTTTCGCTTCTACATTTGTTCCAGCAAGTTCAGAGTCGTGGGTTTTTTAAGAATGTTACGACTACGAACCAATGGCCTCACATTGCACAAGCTATGCAGTTTCTACCTCAACAAATGCCTAATGCGCCCCAAATATTGAAACTGATATACGAGAAAAACTTACTCAAATTTGAAGAGGCGTGGGTTGCGAACCAGCGCAAGATGACCCAACAAGGTCCCGGACAGGGTGGCCCCGGAACTCCTACTATGGGTGGTAAGGGACTCCCTCCGCAGGTGCCTCCTCAGCCACAAATGGGTATGCCCGGTCAAATGCCTCCTCACATGGCCCCTCACATGGGCCAGCCAATGCCTCCTCAAGCTATGGGACAGCCGATGCCGCCTCAGATGATGCAGCCCCAGCAACCGCCGCACATGATGGCTCCTGGTACGCCCACAGCCGCCAAGAAAAATACTCAATCTTCAGGACCCGTTCCTGCTGCACCTCTACCAAACCGAGGACGACCGGAGCTTCAACAGGTACCTGCAGCCCCTCCGGGTATGGTGTTAGCGAGTGAGGCACCCGATTTCCTCGGCGGAATGGTGACTGGGGAGTACATTCCCAAGGCTCGCGAGATCTGCACGTGGGGGGTTATGAACTTGGTCACCATGAACAACATTGGATTCGATTTAGAGAAGCTCGCTCCCATTTATCCACCTCTCCCGGAGTTGGGTCACATTGATATTCCATCATTGACGCGGAGTATTGAATGTGGCATACACTCAGAGATGCGTATGGCTCTGGACACCCTCGTTACAGTGTCAAACAGCATGGCAGAAGGCCACGAGATATTGTTACCGTATTGTGAAGATCTTGTTGACGCTCTGGTCGAATGTGCGGAAACTCAACTCGAGACACTATTGGATATGAGCGAACAGGTGGCCGACGATATGGTGATTCCTAACTATGAAGCTCTTCTCAGATCTATCAGTGAGAGCAGTTGGCAAGCTCAGGATGAGCCCGAGTTTGGCACAAAGGAGTTTGAAGCAGCACGTGCAGTGGACCGGTTAATTGCCATTTCTAGTATTCTCCGCAACCTCTCATCACCTGGCATTGGTCCAAAGGAGACCCTCTACGAGACCAATAATCATCCATACCTTGCGGATGAAGCTGTGTTGACCATGCTCTCAAATACGGTGCGCTATATCGGTACACGGGAGAACTTTTTGCGGAGTGACCTAAACACTCTTGACTTTTTAAAAGATTCTGTTGTGTTGCTTAGCAATGTGGCGCCTTTGGTGGTTTTGCCGAGTCGGGACCACGCTGCATCACTACTGAATCTTTTACTTGTATTTGCGCCAGAGCTACTTGAGCGCGAGGAGTCTGATAATGCAGTATACTTTACGCCCTACGATCCGCTACGTCATGTGTACCTTCCACATGCTATTGATGCATTGGCCAAGCTTTTGGCGCGTGATGAACCGAACCGAGCTCACTTCCGGGCCATCTTCTCTTCTGACAGTCACTTTGAGGCGCCATTGGAAGTGCTTACCAAGACGTTCGGCATGGTCATTGCACCCCTGCCGGATTACAGCCGTGATGCCAGACAGGGCATGATTGCTGTTGCGGTGGAGTCTCGCAAGGCGTTCCTGATGCAGGGTCTTCTCGCAGCCGAGTGCCTCGTAGGCATGGCGCCCCCGGGCCAACTCACGCGGTTGTGGATTGCTCCGCGGAATGGTATCGCCGGCTGCCTGTTGCATCTTGCACAATTAACAGGAAGCCAACGGGATCTTGCCGGTAGACAGGGCCGCCAGACGGAGGGTGGCGTGGAGATTGTGCGTGGTGTGTTGGCGCTTTTGGGTGCCCTGGTCCGCCAGTGCGACAGTGAGGGGGATCGGGGACGGCAGAGCAGTACCGAGGCACGAGATACAGAGTCAGAAGAAGAGGAGGAGGAGGAGGTGGATGCGCAAGATGAAGACGAGGACGAAGAGTTTATTGCTTTGTTGAGGCAAGTATTGCCGTCACGTGATATGGAGGTGAACATGCTATCTTTTGTGGCGCCTGAGTGGACGAGGCATGGGGTGATGCAGGCGGTGACGCAGCTGGCCAGGCTGTCGGTGTAGATCAAGTATATTATCTTTTTTGTTGGGGTTTGTTTGTTTGGAGGGTATAGGAGATTGAAGAGGCATATTTTTTTTTTTTTTTTTCCTTTTTTCAGGGTCTATTGGAGGAATGTTGGATATTGCCTTTTTCTTTCTCCATTATTTTTGGTTTGTTTTGTTTTCTTTTTGGAAATACAGAGGGAGAGGGGATGGAGATGGATAGGGAGAGACTCGGGTGTTTTGGGGTTATGGAGCGACCGTTTTTGGTACCACTTCAGCCTTGATATTGCGAGTTTTTTTTTTTTTTTTTTTTCTTTTTTTCTTTTTGGTGTGTTTATTCTTGTTTCTTGGTTTCTTGCTGTCATTTTTTTTTTTTTAAGTTCTTGGTTTTTTTTTTTTTTTGCCTTTTCCTTTCTAGTCATGGACAGTAGAGGTTCTTTGTTTTGCTTGAATTTACTATTCATATGAATACTTGATAACGGCGATGTCTTGTGATGATTTGGCAATGTAGTTGGGGAGGTTTCACATTCTGTGTCCGTTTGTTACGTTGCAAATAATTATGTGCTGGACCTATTTGAACCGCATTGGAGAAGAGAGAGAGAAGATGTTGTAGTTGGAGAATGAAGCTGTAGTAGCTATATTGGCTTGGTATCATCTGCCGCGTTATAAGGTCTAGGTTATGTTGTATGCTCTTGGCGTGATGTAAACACCTGGAAGTATTCCGCAGTTACTTAGAGGTTCAACAAAGCCACCCTCCCCCC